>OY740785.1:97356369-97601369 GCA_963514005.1 Raja brachyura | reverse complement strand
TGTGTAGCTTCCATATTGTTTTGATATTAAATCATTTTAGAACATCAAAGGTTGGAAAGAAACACAGACATGGACCAACAAGCAGGAATGAGCCATGGATTATTTATCCCTTCTCTATCCTCAAGGGCCTCTGCTGCCTTCGTACACAGCACAATTTTGTAAAGCATCTTGGGTGATAAACATGGAGTTGAGAGTGAAAATGTGTCCAGCAACAAATGGTCTGAAGGTTTCGGCATGTATGGCTGAAGTTGTACAGCTTTTCCACGTGGAACTCCCAAACTAATTTAGCCGAACACGTGCGCTCGGTTTGTCACGGCCTAATGGATCTCCCAGTTGCCAACCATTTTAACTCCCCTTCCCATACTGAACTTTCTGCCCTGAGCCTCTTCCATTGCCAGAGTGAGGCCCAAAGCAAAAAGGAACAGCACCTCATATTCTGCTTGGGTAGCTTACAACCCAACAATATGAATATTGAATTCTCAATTTTTTGGTAACCTCCAACAACTCCCCCTTCCCCTTTCTCACTCACACCCAGGCAGAGACAGTAGGCTGTGGGAGAGCTGGCAAATGGAGGGAAAGGTGGAAGAAAGCAAGGCCTACCTGAAATTGGAAAAAATAAATGTTCATACCGCTATGGTGTAAACTACCCAAGCGAAATATGAGGCGCTGCTCCTCCAATTTGCAATGGGACTCACTCTGGCCATGGAGGAGGCCCAGGACAGAAAGGTCGGATTCGGAATGGGAGGGGGAGTTGAAGTGCTAAGCCACTGGGAGATCAGGTTGGTTATTGCAAACTGAGCGGAGGTGTTGGGCGAAGCAATCGCCAAGCCTGCGCTTGGTCTCACCGATGTAGAGCAGTTGACACCTGGAACAGCGGATGCAATAGATGAGATTGGAGGAGGTGCGGGTGAACCTCTTCCTCACCTGGAAAGACTGCTTAGGTCCTTGGATGGAGTCGAGGAGGCAGGTAAAGCGACAAGTGCAGCATTTCCTACGGTTGCAAGGGAAAGTACCATGGGGGGGGGGTGGTTTGGGTGGGAAGTGACAAATTAACCAGGGATTCTGTGGAGTATTATATAGGCACACATTACTTTGTTTCCACCTCGCATCTCCCACCGTCACCACAAGGCCCACTCATAAAATTGTATTCAATCAGTTCGATGACTTTCTACATTTCCTAATACCACCACTGCTACTGCTTTATGGACGTCTGGAAATTCAGCAAAGCTGCACAAGCATCAGGTAGAAAGAACAAGGACAGGACCGTTTCCAACTATTCTACATAATAATCCTGCAATGTTCTGTAGCCTTGGCCTATGAACAGACCATAATATTGCAAACTGCAGTGACACACCAAAGTTCCAATTGTGTGACTCAATAGTTGGAGCTCTGCCATTCACTACTGCCAGCTGCAACATATACAACCAGGAAACGCAAAGGCATTGACAAAAGCGCAGACTCTTCTTGAGAAGACCACGTTTCAAGGTCATAACAAGGCCTGCAATTTAATTTGACCCCATGAAGCATTCTGCTCAACCACAAAGAGTGGACTGCAAGAAAGGCTGTATAATTTGTTGTGAGCATACATATTTCAATAAAGCAATAGATGCACACAATAAGCACACAGACAGGTCTTCAATATGAGTGCATACATTGGTGAAGGAGAATCAGAGTCAGAGCAAAAAAAAATGTTGATTTATCAAGGTCTATCATAAATAGAACTCTGGGTAACAGGATATTGTTTTGAATATATTTCTTTGTTGTGTTAAACAGAAATTAAATGCCAGAAAAATAACCTTACATACATAAAAAGCAGAAAAGATGCTAAATAACCACTCCTGCAAATGAAAATACCTAAGAAGAAACAAAATAACAAAATGACTTTCACCAAAATGACAACAAGAAATACTTTCAAATTTCCAAAAATCTTTTTTGGACGGCACCTTACTGAGTAGGTTAACCTATGATGAGTGTTTGCCGGCACTGGGCCGGTACTCGCTGGGGTTTAGAAAAATGAGGGAGGACCTCATTGAAACATACAGAATAGTGAAAGGCTTGGATAGAGTGGATATGGAGAGGATGTTTCCACCAGTGGGAGAGCACTAGGAAGAGAGGCCATAACCTCAGAATTAAAGGACGTTCCTTTAGGAAGGAGATAAGGCGAAATATCTTTAGTTAGAGGGTGGTGAATCTGTGGAATTCTCTGCCACAGAAGGGTGTGGAGACCAAGTCAGTGGCTATTTTTAAGGCAGAGATAGATTATTTATTAGTACAGGTATCATAGGTTATGGTTAGAAGGGAGGAGAATGGAGGGAGAGATAGATCAGCCATGATTGAATGCAGACTTACTAGCTTACTTCTCTTGATTCATACAAATGAGTGGCAAAAGTAAGCCATTAAGCTCTTGAGCCTGCTTTGCCATTCAATAGGATCGTAGCTTAATAAGGGACCTTACCCGAAACATCAGCTATTCACGTTCACCAGAGATGCTGCCTGACCCACTGAGTTTTCCAGTGAGTTTGTGTCCTTTTTGTGTCAATCTCCAGTTCCTGGTTTCAATTGTCATCTACGTTCCTGACCTTTCTGCGTAATCCTTGATTCTCTTACTGATTAGGAATTTATCAGCCTTAAATTTATACCAAAGATTCCTTCCTCAAAACTCTAAGGACGGGAGCTTCAAAAAACAAATCCCCCCCTTCCCATTCAACAAGAAAAACTTCCCCACCTCAATTGTAAATGGCCATCCCCTGATTCTGAGACCTTCTAGTTCTGGACTCTCCCACATGTTTTGCCTTCCATATGAATCTTGCTCTTTTAAACTACCGTGACCAGAGTCATAGGTGGACACAAAATGCTGGAGTAACTCAGCAGATGAGGCAGTATCTCTGGAGAGAAGGAATGGGTGACATTTCGGGTGGGGACACTTCTTCAGACCCATCTCCCCTTTCTCATATGGAATGGTCTGTCCTCAGCAGAGGCCTCACCTTTGTTCCCCTCCACCCCCACCTCAACGAGTTCTGAGTCCATCATAGAGCTCTTCTTCCATCAGCCTGCCACCGGGCCTTTTTCTATGGCTGACGGAAGAAGAGTCCTCACCACCCAGTGATGACCCCCTCCTCTTGGACTTCCTGGATGGCCATCTACCTTCTTTAGACCTTTTTCATTTCCAACTGCCGCCTCACATGGTCCACTCCCCTTCATCACTCTAACCTCTTCCCCCCCCTGAGCTCACCGCCCTCCGCTCACACTGCTGCAACCCCGACTGGATAATCAAACCCGCCGACAAGGGAGGTGCCGTGTTAGTCTGGCCTCTACCAGACTGAACCAGGCGACAACTCTCAGACACCTCCCCCTACTTATCCTTGGACCATGACCCCACAGACCAGCATCAGGCCTTAATCTCAAACACCATTACCGATTTCATCACTTCCGGCTCTCTGCCGTCTAAAGCAGGGGTTGACAACCTGAGGCCCATAACCCAAAATCATCCGGCCCGCAGGCATATTCCCCCCCCCCCCCCCCCCCCGCAGTGAACCGGCCCGCAGACTTCCTTCATCTGCGGTACGTCCTGGGCCCAGGGCGCCCAGACGCGGTGACACAAGGAGGGTTGTGCTGGCGGCCGCAATTGGGAAGCCAGCGAGCAGGGCTGAGCGAGTGAGCTCTGGCTGTACCGGGGACAAGTGATTATGGCCGGGGACAAGTGGTTATGAGTATCTGAGCCACCGCCTTCAGGACAGAGCCAAGGCAATGGTCCGTAGGTACGTCATGTTCATGAGCGCCCGTAACCAGGGGACAGTGCTCCAGGTGGCTTCCTCAAAGGGGCGTGATCTATGTGAACACGTGATTTGATGCCCGCCATCCAGGGCGGGATCTATGTGAACACGTTGTAGATGGCCCGCCATCCGCTTACAGATATGCATCCTGGCCCCTATGCAGAACAAGGTTGCCGACCCCTGGTCTAAAGCCTCCACTCTCATCTTTCACCAGCCCCGCAAGGCCCGATTTTATCTTCTCCCCAAAATCGCAAAGAGAACTGTCCTAGCAGATCCATTGTTTCTGCTTGTTCATGTCCCGCCAAATTAATTTCCACATACCTCGACTCCATTCCTATCCCCCCCCGGTTCAATCCCCCCCTACCCATGTCCATGACACCTCACACGCTCTTATAAAAATAAGACTCGTGACCAGAGTCCTAACTTGTTTAACTTTTCCATACCTAGAGTCACTCTAGTGAATCTTCACCAAACTACCCCATATTAAATAATATCCTTTGTTAAAGAGGATTACTAAAATTGTTCACAGTATTCTAGACGTGGGCTCTCTTGCACCTTGTGTGGCTGCAGTAACACATTGCTACTTTTCTACAGCACGAACATTAAATAAGCGCCAGAAACACAGCGACTCTTGTGTACTGCCTAGGTGAGGTCGGCGGTATGAATTTACCAGGTTACATGTGACAATAAAGTACCATTGAATCCATTTACTTTCCCACTCGCCTAATGCATGTGCAAGCTTTCTCCTTCTCACTTACTTTCTTACTCCAAGTTATTTATTTTCCATAGGTGGTCTTTGGCTTGAGACTGTGCACATACGTTCTACAGAGTATTAGCTTCAAGGCTTTACATTGTGCTGCCCAGTGGCTGTCTCATAGCCACAGAGACCCAGCTTCAATACTGACCTCTATTGCTGTCATTGCAGTTTGCGTGTTCTCCCTGTAATGACTATGTGGATTTCCCCCAAGAACTCCCACTTCCCAAAGATGGATTATTTGGCCCCTAGTAAATTGCCCCCAGTGTATAGGTGAATGACAGATTGAGGGGGAGTTGATGCATATGCGAGGAAAATTTAAAAAATGGGCTAGTGTAAAATGTGTGTGCTTGATCGTTGGAGAACTCAGTGGGTCAAAGGGTCTGTTTCTCTGCTGAATCTTGCTACGACTGTGACCCTATGGTAGGGATGGGGGCTGGAATCGAGATTATTGGAGGGTATCTGAGGGGTGTATTGGGGCAAGAGCAAGTCAAAGAGTCGGTCTCTGATTGTGTTGTGTTTGAAGGTAGGATTTTCTAAATCTTCAGCATAGTCTGTGTTCCTTGACCACCAATGGTGCAAACTGGGCAAGTTTACTTTGGCATTGGCCTTTGGCTGCTGAGTAGTTTTGCATGCCAGGACCCAATGCGGTAAATATAACGCAGAGACCATCTTTTATAATTAAGGCTCACTTCAATTCAATTCAATTCAACTTTAATGTCATTGCACAAATACAAGTATAGGTACAACGAAATGCAGTTTAGCATCGGTTCGTAGTGATAGCAATATGGAAAAATAAATACAGAATACAGACAATGTGGACGCAGAGACTGGAGAAATCTATCGGCGGGACTCCGAGTTCAGCAGTGTGATGGTGTTATTGTAGAAGCTATTCCTCATCCTACTAGTGCGGGACCTGAGGCTACCGCCTCCCTGATGGTAGGAGGGCAAACAGTCCATGGTTAGGGTGTGAGGGGTCCTTGATGATCTTCCCGGCCCGTTTCAGACACCGTTTATGGTGGAGGGCATCCATGGCAGGGAGCAGGGCACTGATGATGTGCTGGGCGGTTTTCACCACCCGTTGTAGTGCCTTCCTGTCTGCCGCGGTGCAACTGCTGTACCATACCGTAAAGCAGGTGGTCAGGATGCTTTCGATGGTACAGCGGTAAAAGTTCGTCAGGATCTGGGGGGACAACTGACTCACTTGTCAGTTCAGTAGAGCCAGTCCCCGTAATCCACGGGCGAGGAACAATGCCTCTGGAGACACCGCCAAACATTCCTCCTACCACACGCGGCAGGAAGAAACATAGTGACCATGTCAATCACCCATTTGCTGTTATTAGCATTACCATGGCAATCCCACAATGGTAACTGTTGACAGGATTTCAAGGCAATGCTCAATACACATTCATCTTTTATTTGAGAGGCCTTTTTGGAGGAATCAACTTTGTTAAAAAACTCATACAAAGAGCAATCTCAGTTTGTTCATATGAAGCATATACTGTATAACTTCCCAAGCAGCTGGTCTCTGTAAGTTAAAGTTCTAGAAGTACAGGTGCATGGGTCCAGGGCATGACTTACACAGTATATGGCAGAACCCTGGAGAATGTTGCAGACCAGAGAGATTTGGTGCATGGTTCCCTAAAAGTAGAGTCAGGTGGACAATGTGGTGAAGGAGGCATTTGGCACATGCCTTTGTTAGGAAGGGCATCAAGTGCAATGGTTGGAACATCATGATGCAGCTCCACAAGCTGTTCGTGAGACCACGCTTGGAGTGCTCATGCAGTTTCTAGTCACCCAGCGAAGGAAGGATTGAATAGGAAAGGATGCAGAAGAGGACATTACCCAGACTTGCAGGCTTGAGTTATAAGGAGAGGTTGGATAGGCTCTTTTCTTTGGAGAGCTGAAATCTGAGAAGTGGCTTTATTGAGCAGTGCATGATCGCGAGGAGCATAGATAAAGTGAATGCTATCTTTTTCCTAGGATGGAGAAATCTAAAACCAGAGGCTTCAAGTAAAAGGGGATATGTTTAAGAGGAACCTCGGGGGCAACATTTTCACTCAAATGGTATCCTATGTAGAATGAACTATCAGATGAAGCCATAGAAGCAATATAATATAAGCAATATAAGCAAAATATAAATCTCTGAATATAGAAACACGAAATCAACAAATAACCTCATCATCCCCTCCAACTCTTGATAAAGCCAGCTCTATGGGACAATGACTCAAGAGTAAGCACTGATAGGTTGTGTCAGATTTGTAAACCCTACTCTGCCTTGCACTGTAATAACGCAAGTAACAATTCACACTGCTTTTCCTCTTCTGATATCTATATCTATATATATCTATATATGTGTGTGTGTGTGTGTGTGTGTGTGTGTGTGTGTGTGTGTGTGTGTGTGTGTGTGTGTGTCTTTTTACAATACTGCACACAAAAATGTGACAAATGGGGTCAAATTTCAAATTCCTTCAAAAAAGATGACACCCACTTTATTGGGTTCATGACTAACATAGTATCAAAACAAATATAAGAAGATAGCATATTGGTGGCAAGTTTCTGAAAATGGCATCAGAATACACAAATACATTTTGTGTAACGGTTGTTGCGTGACCTGGTTGACACAGCAAGTACACATATTTCTTATTTCTTTCTATGTTTATGAATACTATATGGAACAATAAAATTGCAAACACCATTTCCACTTCATTTACCTGATCATGTAGTACAGGGGTCGGCAACCTATGGCCCCTGGGCCGAATGCGGCCCGTAACCCGGAATCATCTGGCCCGCAGGCGTATTTATTTCCCTGTAATTATCTGGCCCGCAGACTTCCATCATCTCCAGTACCTCCCGGGCCTGAGGCCGAGGCACCCAGGCGCGGTGACGCAAGGAGGCCTGCACTGGCGGCCGCAATGACGGAGCCTCCGAGCGCCGAGCTCTGGCTGTACTGCATCCTGCGCAAAGCCGCCGGCACGGTCACGCACCTTCTGTGTCTGGGCTTCACTGTCGGGATTGGGGTTGTCATTAGGTCGGGGACGAGTAAGTGTGAGTATTTGAGCCACAGCTTTCAGGACAGAGCCAAGGCAATGGTCCGTAGGTGCGCCATGTTCGTGAGCGCCCGTAACTAGGAGTCAATGCTCTGGATGGGGTCTTCGAAGGGGTGGGATCTATGTGAACACGAGATTTGATGCCCGCCATCCATGTGGATGTGGCCCGCCGTCCGCTCACAGACATGCGTCCTGGCAGAACAAGGTTGCTGACCCTTGATGTTGTAGAATACTGCATCCATCTGAGCGGACACCACAACGCGCGTTACACATCATACACACAAACGTTTGTTTGGGTGTCCCAGCGAAAACCAAGCATTTTCGCCAATGCGATCTAAACGGTACATTACCTTATGGATCTGAGCGACATTGATAGCCGATGATTCGTCAGATCGTTTGATTTGGGCTGATTTTTTTGTAAGTGAAATGTCTCCGTAACGGTTGTTACGGAGCTTCCCGAAGTTGACACGAAGGAATGAAGTTTGCGACTTGGTCCGTACAAAAGGTAAACAAGAGACAGTGTGTTCTCAAATTGAAGATTGGCTCAGTGTCTTAGTTTTGATAACCAATTTATGTCAAAAAAATTCTCCCGGTTTATTTATTTATTTATTTTAAGTGGGAAATATCATAAACTAACGTTGTTTTTTTGACACCACGATGTTTTTGATATATTAAATTACAAAATAAGAAAAAATAATTAACTCATTCAAAGATTGCTACTACCATAGGATACCTCGTTGGGTGTTTGAAAAGCATTAGAGGTTTGGAGCCTCCGTGGTTTAACTTACGGAGGTATCGGCCCCGATAATGGACGTTGTGACAATGGACACCAAGCACAACGACCGTTACAGAATCTTTACTGTACTGTATTACCTTTATGTTACTGTATTTTTCTCCTAGTATAGATGAAGATATTTCCCTAGATCATTATTAAAACGTATATGTATGAGGGGCCATATGAAGTTTATTTATGTATTAAATATTCATGACTAAATGTGGCAGAATGTTACACTTTTGGTGTCCAAAATGGTGGGAAAACGATGACAATTTGTGTATTATGAAAAAAGCTTTTGACTTTCGGTCTTGAAGTTATCCAAGTTATATCTGCTATTTATACGGTTTCACATGATGGGTAGATTTTTGTTAAAAACAGTGTATTGGTGTACAAAAGTGAATACTAATCTTGTTCGTCAAAAATTCTCCAGTATTGTAAAAAGACACATATGCTTTTCACCTTGTACCATTTTTCTTTACACCATATTTAGAACTTTAGGCACGGAACTGTAGATGCTATATTTTGAGCAGTACAAAGTGTTCAGCGGATCAGCAGCATCAATGGATGACATGGATGGATTAAATTTTGGCTCGGGACTCTTCTTCAGACTGATTGTACTGGGGAAGACAGCTGGAAAGGAGGTGGGTGCAGGGCTAAGTCTGGCAAGTGATAGGAAGTAGAGTCCGAATGGGTGAAGACATGATGTAAGAATTGTCCAAAAAAACCGCAACAACACTTGTCATGAAATTAAAAAATTATATTGCGGCAAAACTAATACAATATTTTTGAGTAGTTAATCAAATTAGCAAAAGCAGTTTACAGGAAGAGTTTGGAGAATGCATTCAGGACAATTTTCTGGAACAATGTGTAGTGTGAACAGTCAGAGAACAAGCTATCTTAGATGTTCTGTGTGATGACTCAGTAATTAGTAATCTCACAGCAATAGATCCTCAAGGGAAAATAATTATCACAGAATTTTACATGCACCTTTTGAAAAGATTTCGGTCCAAAACTGGAATTATGAATTTCATTAAATCAAATTATGAGTATTGGAGTATGTATTGTAGAGTTACATTGGAAAATTAGTATAATACGTTTGCCCATACATAAATAGCAGCAAGGATTTAAAGAGATATTTCAAATTTTGCAACAAATTAAGATTCCATGGAGAAATGTTAAAAGTCTGCGATGAAAGTGATTTGTCTGCGATAACCAAGAAATTTAAGAATTTAATTACATGAGGCTTACAGTAACACTTCAATAATCCAGCGCACAGGAGTTTGGTGGTGCCAGACAAACAGGTTTTAGAACTATTGGATATTACTCATATTAATGCATAAACAGGCTTTTAATTTACTTTTTTTTTTTAGATGACACAGTGGTATAAATCTTCCAGGGAATCTGGTGAATTTAAAGGAAGCGGAGGAAACAAAGCCCCATAAATTTAAAAGGATTGCTGGAAACAGGGCCTCGGATGTTTAAAGAGAACAATACCCCTGTATGTTTACAGGGACTGCTGGAAACAGAATCAGGCGAGCCAAATGATGAGCTAAAGTGACTTCCCAACAACAGGATAGCAGATGATCAGAGTTTTACTTTAAAGCATGGAAGACCAAAGATTCGCAGAGGTTGTCACTGCAGATGGAGAAACTGGAAATAGAGATCACAGTCTTGAGATGGGAAGTCGGACATTTGGAGCTAACGTGGGAAGAAATTTCTGATGCAGAGGGTATTAATCTTTGGAATTCAGTTATTAACTATATTCAGCAATGACACTGATAGATTTTTGGTCACAAAGAGGACTGGGGGCACAATTTTTGAGTTCAAAACAAAGAGTCAGCTATAATCTTACTGAATGGCAGAATCATGTGGCTTAGTCCTGCTTTATTTTTTATAATCTTACCGCCAGCTTCTGGACTTGATCTGACCCCTATTTGCATTTCTGCACTTCAAAAAGCACTTGCTTTGAAAACCTCAACTTGGCAGCTCTGTCAAAAAAGCTGCCTAAACAGTTTGTGCTTGCAACATTTTCAATTTTTGCTTTAAATAACAAGAATCTGTTGCTTTTTAAAAAATAGTTGATTTCAAATAAGCTTCTTCAGAACCATTATAAGGACATTATTAACACACACTTGCAAAGAGACAGATTGTTCAGAGCAGCTAATGAGGAGAGAAAATAGTTTGTTTTTATTGATAATTAAATGCAGGTTAGGCTTTAAGCACAGATTTTGAGAATGAATTTAACATAAGAGAAAACTACTGACATTTAATGATTTTTAGTTAGAGCGATATGAATAAGAATGGCCTCCAGTGGTCAGTATGAGGACCAGCTAGCCGAACTGGCCACAGATGCACATGTCTCACAATCAAATTGTGCTGATGCTGTTAAATGAATGAGTATGATTAACAGTGAAGACATTAATACATGATTTAGAGAGATTTGGACAGGAATATTAAGCAACAGATGTCAGATTTAATGTGCTATGATTTGTCCTGGGGAAGTTAAAATGGAACATACGTCAAAGGAATAAATCGACTTTTTTAAAACGAAGAAAATAACTGAAAATGTTGACAAAATCCTATTTTTTCTGTAACAAGAAAATGTTATCATAGGTTTGATGGTGGTTTGAATATTGTAGCCTATTTTAAGAAAAGGGAACAGAGATATTTACTACGATGTGTAAGAAGGAACTGCAGATGCTGCTTTAAATCGAAGTTAGAGACAAAAAGCTGGAGTAACTCAGCGGGCCAGGCAGCATCTCTGGAGAGAAGGAATGGGCGACGTTTTGGGCCCAAGAAGAAGTTTAGAGATACAGCGCGGAGAAAGGCCCTGCAGCTCACCGAATCCGCACTGACCAGCAACCCCTGCACATTGACTCTAGGGACACTTTACCATTATATCAAGCTAATTATCCAACAAATCTGTATGCCTTTGGAATGTGGGTGGAAACCGGAGATCCTAGAGAAAACCTATGCACGTTATGGGGAGATCAAACAAACTCTGTACAAACAAACACCAATGGTCAGGATCCATCCCGGGTCTCCAGCGTTGTAAGGCAGCAACTCTACTGCTGTGGCATCGTGCCGACTGGATAACACTCAAATTTTAAAAAATGCTTGCACTGTACCTTGGTCCACATGACAATAATAAACTAAACTAACAAAAAAAATGAGTAAGCAATATAAGCCATATATTCTCCTGGCAAAAATTCTATTAGTGCCCTTGTAACCCAATCTAGATATTAGCTCAGTGCTTCCACACCTTAAAAAAAACAGAATCCCAAATTTCCTGGAATTTTATGGTATTTCCTGAAATTTTCAAAAATGCTTCCTGCGTGCTATTTGGTGTTGGGTTTTTTTTGCGGGCACAAGTTAACAACACAAAGAGCAAGGCAAAACATATCTATGTAACTACACTGTATCTGCCTGCTTCTGTTACTCACTTGTACAGTGTTATGCAAGGCAGCTTTCGTTGCCTCCGTTTCTTCAACCAGCTCTCATGTGTCTCAGACTCTGCTCTCTCCCCCTCCATCCATCGCTCTCTCCCTCGCTTCATCCCTCCCTCTCCCTCGCTTTCTCTCACCCGCTCTCTCCCTCCCCCCTCTTTTCCCTTTTTTTATCTCCTTCCCTCTCGCTGCTCTCCACACCCCCCCCCCCTCTCTCCCTCTTGGCCCCTTGAGCCCACCCACCGTTCTGTAACATCAAGGCCAATCCCAATGTAACTGCAAACCCACCGCCCACTGGTAACTTTTCACCACTAGGCTCATCCAGAATTCTACCACTTCCTGAAAAATAATCAAAGGTTCAACTTCCACTGAGAAAGAGAATTCCAAACACTCATTGTTATACGAGAATTTTCCCAAACAGTCTGTGACCCATAGCACTGTGGCCATAGCATTATGTTTAAAGCCCATAATGCTGCAACCAGCAGCGCTATATTTAGAACCCATAGTGCTGCAGCCAACAGCTCTTTGTTTAAATTCCCACGCGTTAAACTAAGAGCACTCTGTTTAAGCCGTTGAGTGCCAAACCGGCAGTGCTGTGTGTATTACCTTTACACCCCTTCGGGCCGGATGCGGAAATTTCTCAAAATTATTCAATTTCCATAAAATTACCCAAAGACAACCAGAATCTCCAGAATTTCGGATAGTTTTCTTCAAAATGGAACCACTGTTATTAGCGGGTTTTACTATGGTTAACACCATACTCGAGGCAACTTCTGTTCAACACAATAGTCGCACATGTACATGTGAACCAGAAGGCAATCAATCAACAGAAAGCCTGGAAAATCTTAATCCCTCTCTTACATGAGGCTGACAGCCACTCTAGTCTCACAAACATCACACAACAGTTTGCAGACAGCGGAGTAAAAGGAATGAAGAAACACAAAAAAAAAGTTCAATAACATGACAACATGTGGAAGATGTACAGGGTACATAAAATGCTGGAGAAACTCAGCGGGTGCAGCAGCATCTGTGGAGCGTAGGAGATAGGCAATGTTTCGGGCCAAAACCCTTCTTCAGATGTACAGTCAAGACAAAAATAGTGGAAGACATAGTAACTTAACGAAAACAATCTTTGTCAGTGACCAACAGCAGAGGAGATCAAGTAGGAGGCAAGCAAATTAAACCTTCCCCCAGGCCATATGCTACTTTGGAATTCAGTCATCAGCTGAGGAAATCCCCAACAGCACAAAGCCTGGCGCCGCAGTATAACCTGTTGTTCTCTACTCAGTCGTGCTCACTACGCTGAGAAAGGGAATAACCAAAATCTTTACCTGAATAAGAATAGCATATTGATCTTTTATGAACAGGATGATAGAAAGCAGATATAGTAAATGAATTACCTAAATAGGAGGGAAGTAGAAACCGCAAAGGGAAGATTTGGTCAGATTAGAAGATACATTCTCCTCTTTCTAGCAACTATTTTAATTCCAATATAATTGTCACTTTTTTCTTCGGTAAAGTTACAACAGCTACAACATAAGGTATGCAATTTTATTTTACTTTTTTTGGTAAAATTTTCAATCTACTATATAATCAATACCTTGCCATAACAATCATCAAAAGTCATTATTGTCATAATGCATTAACTGCAAATTAACAAATTGACTGTTCATTAACAGCGAACCCAATACATTCCAAAAAGGTAACATTTACACTATTTTTTAATCCCATGGTTATTTTACGATAGCTCTGCAAAATAATCTATCCGGAGGACAGGACATGTTGTTCTATAAACAAGATCAAGATATTTACTTTGATAGCTACTCATATATTGAAAAAAAGGAACACATCAACAAAACATCCTCGTGCACCATCTATAGTTACAGATCAGGCTTCTGTTTCAAGATCATGGTACAGCTTTTGTGATTCAATGAAAGGATAGAAAATTGGCGACAGAATGGAAAAAAGAAGAAAGGGCCTAAAGTTAACATTAGGATTAGCAATCGATTACAAGATATATTCCACAAGGATCAATTATTTTACACTAAACGGCACAGGGGCGCAGCTGATAGAGCTGCTGTCTCAAAGGGCCTGAGATCAGAGTTCGAACATAACCTCGGTTGTCTGTCTGTATGGAGCTTGCACGTTCTCGCTGTGTTACCACGTGGGTTTCCTCCCACATCCCAAACACCTGCAGTAAATTGCCCCCTAGTTTGTAGGGAATGGGATAACATAAAATTAGTGTGAAGGTATGATCTATGGTCAGTGTGGACTCTGTGGGACGAAGGACCTGTTTCAATGCTGTAGCTTTAAACTAAAAATAAAAATTATAAAGTGTAGTTAATATGGCGAAGGACAACAACCAGGATGATGTAAATGCCTGCAATTTGCACAGTAACTTCAATATGTAGGTGCAAAGTAACGCATTTTGTTGAGAATAAGAGTAAAGAGTAAAGTTAGGGCATACAGATACAAGTATCAATTAAAGTTAATAACACAAGTAAAAAGCAAACAAATAACTCTTTATTTTTATGTGAAACACGTATGGCACTGTGGTTACATCAAATAGTGAACCGAGCACAATCGGGTCTCAATATTTGTAAAATGTCTGTCACTATTAAGAAAACAAGGTACCCAAATCTTAAGGCTTCCAAAGCCCTTTTTCTAGTCAGAGCAGAAATTTGTAGGCCAGAATTGGTGCCAGCATTTGCATGCCTCTGAAATGCTAAGGGAATAAGATTGTTTCTCACGGACATGGTTTGGGATTTTGCAGACATTTTAAGAATGCCTGCAGAAGTCAGGAGTTTGGCTGGGTTAGGATCATGGGATCCAGGGATTTGTGATATTTAAGGATTTTAAATTGTGGGGGATGATGGCTCATTTCCTCTGGTGCACCAGTTTCCTTTTGCATTCCTAAAATATGCAGGCTGGTTGGTTAATTTGCTGCCCAAAATTGTCCATAGATGTATTTGAATGATAGAATCAGTTGGGAATATTGGGAGAATAAAAGTGGGACTAATGTAGGATTAGTGGGTGGATGAGCAGCATAGACTTGGCAGATGAAAGGTCTATTTCCAATCTGTATTTCTTGATGTCTTTATAACTGGACGTGCATAATATTTACAAACTCGACAAACTAGTAGGGGACTTGCTGGAATGCTGTGCGCCGGCCTTCGTTGCAAGACTGAAGGGTTTCACATGACCAGTATTGGACGAATTTAACATGCAGCCATGAACATGGAATAGATCACCACAAGACCTGATTATGGGGAATGGCGCAGAGACATTTCACGTTGAGCCAGCAAAGCATTGCAGAGAAAGAAATATGGTATTACTATAGGCTTAGATGAAGAGTGATGGCACAGGTTTGCTCGAGTCACACATACTGGCATGGATCTCTGCGGCAAAATCGTCTGATTCTGTGCAGTAACTACCAGGTAAGAATTAAAGTACTTCTTTGTTGCATTCAGCAACTGATTATTCCTGAAAACAGGCATCACTAGCATTTATTGCTCTCGAATTGCTGTAATAAGGTGGTAGTGCACACTCTTCCCGAACACTTCAGAAAGGTTTGATAGAAATGAAGGGTGTTCTACGCTGCTTCAAAGAATAGCTTAATCTTCCAATTGAGATCTACTTCAGCATTCTAGCAAAGCAGTGAACTGAAAAAAAACACATTCCTATGGAATGGAAATCACAAAGGCTTAAATTGGATAAGTATGTTAAGCTCCCTTATCATAATGACAACACAAAACCACTGGGGTATTTATGATGATCCATCAGCCTTTTACTGCACCAAGATTTTGATTTCAACACTTTAAGAATAAATTAAAACTCTTGGCAGAATCTGAATGTACATTCTACAAGAAAATTGCTGTAATAACTTCGACCAGTAATTCTTTCTTCATCGGTAGTTACTGGGAACTGCTTCCAGCAGTTCTGTTGGTTCTAAGGGTGACTGGAAGGGCAGTGTGCGGCTTAAAATTGTGTCACTGGTGGGGCAGGAATTGCTTGGCAGGACGGGCGCGTGAACAGTTTGGGCGGTGATGTGCTCCTTCAGCAGTTTATGTCAAACATTTGAGCACTGCAAACAAATAGTCTTAATCCTATGCGGTGGAGGATAGTGGCGGATGGGTGTTTTGTATGACTGGAAGTCTGCAACAAGTGACGGGACGGCAGGCAATGATGTTGGTACATTTGTTATTTGTACTACTTCCCTACTTATGCCACAGGCGACTTACGTAGACATGTACTTACGCAAGCAATTATATACTCAGTCCCTAGTGCAATCAAGGAAGTTTGTCATTTCCACAACACTGTATAATGTCTCAAGGTTACATCGGAATCAAGCCGGCAATGGCAGCGGTGCTTATCCAGAAGGCCGCGCACTGCAGAAACTGCCCTGGATCACCTGGACACCACCGAGACAGTTAATACTCTCAGCGAGTTATTTTGGGCAGGGAAAGGGGATTCAGACTTGTGTAAAGTCTGAGTTATGTGAGAGTACACGGAAGCTACCCCATATGAAAATTGGGGTGCATGCGCACGTGACTTGAATGAGAATGTAGTTGGCCTCATTAATAAGGGTGGCACAAGAAGTGGTGGTCACAAATAGTAAAATAATTTGAAGAATGCAGCAGGGAAAACATCAACTGGAAATTTGGGTGGTGATGGTAGCAGATGGAACTTAAACTAGACAAGTGAGAGGGAATGCACTTTGTGAAGACAAATTCTGTAGGAAATATGGAATAAATGATAGGGACCTTCAGAGTTTTGATGAACAGAGGATTCCGAAGTGTAAATCCTTAGCTTACTGAAAAAGGCTACACATTTGGATAGAGAAGAAAGCATTTGGTATGCCTGCCTTCATGAGTCCTGACCCGAACCGTTACCCATTCCTTCTCTCCAGAGATATTGCTTGTCCTGCTGAGTTACTCCAGAATTTTGTATCTATCTTCATTGAAATATGAATTGGGACATCATGTTGCAGTAGTACAAAACATTAGTTAGACTGCACTTCAGTACAGTTCTGGTTGTCACTCTACAGGAAGGATGAGATAGCAATAGAGTACAGAATATATTCATCAGGATGCTGCGTATAATGGAGGCCTGCATTTATAAGGAAAGATTGGATTGTGTAGGTTTGTTCTTTGTTCCTGATCATCTGGTAAGCTCTTCCCAAGAATGAACTTGGAATAAAGTGTCTGCGAGTCTGGCGTGCAAACAATATGCACTATCCAAAGGAATGTAACAGCGTGTAATGATGCCTCAGCACTAGAAATGTTTGGCATCACCCGTTTCTCTTTCCATAGATGCTGTCTTAACTGTTGAATGTTTACAGCATGGATCACAGATATTATATAGCAGAGGCACAGCCCCTTTGCCCCAAAATGTCCACGATGAACATGACACCAAGTTAAACTAATCGTTCTGGTAGTGTGCGATCCATTGCCCTTAATTCCCTGCATATCCATATGCCTATCTAAACGCCTCGTAAATGTCTGCCTCCACCACCACTACTGGCAATGCTTTCCAGGCATCCACCATTCTGCATTAAATAGCCTACCCTTTAAACTTTGCCCCTCTCACCGTAAATTTATGTCCTCTATCTTTTGACTTTCACCTTAAGAAAAAGGTTTAGTCTAGCATCCATACCGCTCATAATTTCATAAAAACACAATCCAAGTTTCTCTAACCTCTCCTGATAGCTACTATCCTCTAATCCAGGCAGCATTTGCAACTACTCAAAAGCATCCACATACATCCTATAGTTGGGCGATCAGAACGCACACAACACTCCAAATATGGCCATGTTGGATCCTATAAAACTCAACATGGCTTCATATACATTCATATACTCCTTTCTCCGACTGATTAAAGCAAGCATACCACATGCCTGCGTTTCCACTCAACTTGTCTTGTCACTCTCAGGACTCTGACCCCAAGATCTCTCTATACATCAATGTTGTTAATGTTCTTGCCATTAACGGTATACTTTCTCCTCACCCTAGCTCTCTCGAAGGACAACACCGGACACTTGCTTGGATTAAATTCCATCTGCCATTTCTCTGCCCATTTATGTAGTTGATCTATATCCCACTGTACACTTTCACAGCCCTCCTCACTAACCGCAACTCCACGAATTTTGGTTATAGTCTGCAAATTAACTAACCAACAGAGTTTCTAGCACAGATCCCATCGGAACTCCACTGGTTACATTTTCCATTATTTATAAGTTTTCCCGTAACGGTAGTTAAAACAAATTAATTTAGTCTACACCTGGTAAATGATTAGGGTTCACATCTTGCCTCAATCACTACAATTCAGCCCTAAAATAGTTACTTGTGCTGTTCAGGTGCTGTTACCAGGCGCCATTTTAAAGCAAACGTGCAAATTCACCTATTTTCTAAAATCTTGATCCCAACTGCTAACTTTGGTAGCTACCTCAGAAATTACTGCTGCGCCACTTCATTTTTTTGTTCAATAACTTAGCTAAGTGGGAAAGCTTCAGAGGCCAGGAAACTGGCAGCAGTGAGAAGTGTTGAGAAATCCAGTCATGCCCTGGGTGAGTCAGGACCAAAAGCTGACTTCCAGCCTTCATGATCTATTTCCAGTGATAAATCATTATCTTCTAGTGATATTCTCTCAAAGCATAAATGACTGCTTTGAAATGTGATATTATAACAATCTCTCAATACAAAAACACTTTCATGGCCTAAAACCATTTCATTTTACTAGGTCAAAGATAATTGCTTAACCAAACGATTAAAGTAATGACCTCAAAAATATTGCCAGGCTTTAAAACCACAGTTTAAATAGTCGAACAATTATCAGCTGCACCATTTAAGATCATTATTTGAAATAGTTTCAAAAAAATGTTCCCAAAAATATGAGGAAAAATTGGTTCAATTTCCCCGTCACAGTAGTTTTTGTGCATTTTGTGCTACAATTTTTATTTGCTGATTATAAGCTAGAAAAGTTATTATACACTAAGAATCATAAGTGAGCCCTGACATATTTACATAAGACGACCAGTATCCCACAATTAAGACTCAGCAGATGACAGAAAACATTTGCACATGCAGCAAAAAGGATTGTTGGCAAAGTACAACTTTATATCAGTATCCAAAGTACATTTTATGTCATTATATAAAATTATTACAGTGATTATATTGATACAGACACAGCTCCAAATGGAAATGTCAAAGATAATTTAAAAAATGTTTTCTCTTCTGACATCATAGCAGCATGTAATATCACTGATTAGGTCTGAATTATTTCAAGGATTGCAGCTTCTTTTCCTAATTTACAAAAACCTTTTAATGTTGTTCTGCAAAATGTGACCATCTTAATCCATATGCTTCCCATTTCTGGCACTACATTTAACCTGGGCACTAATACAAAGACAGGAAACGTAACAAAAGCCAAAAATTTCAACGCCACATTTCTTGTTATCAATGTTACATACCTTAACTTTCACAAGCCTTTTTGCTGTCTTGATCTTGGCTTCACAGAATGCTCCTCTGTATTTAGCACTCACATCAGTACCAACTGTTAGATAAGGAGGTTCATCGATTGCCTTTAAAAGTAAACAAAAGCATACTTCAACATCAGTAGTCCAGTTAGCCGCAGTTAAACAGGATGTAATGCACAATATGCAACCTCTGCAAGAGCTCTCTTCCTGCTTGAAATGTGTTGAGAACATAATCTGAGCCCATTCAAAGATGGCAGACTGCCAGCAGTCTACTGCAAGTTGGGAGTGCCTGCTTCCCATTCATCTTGATAGAAAATTAAAACAACAGAGTATTCATGTTCCCGGTTGGTGAAAGTGGAAACAGCACCTTACACTGTGACGTGATTACACGCTGGAAAACTAAACAGAGTACAACCTAGGCACCTGAACTTACAGGAGAAACAATCAAAACAATTAATCACTCTGTGTAGCTATTTCAGTAAGCTTTCAAATCAATGGTTCTTAATAAGCTAAAAAGATGGCATTGTCTCTGTTTCCTTGTTAGACTCAGAACTGAAAATCAAAAATGTTACCAGCTTCTTCCTATCTTTGATTTCCCAGCTGGAAATATTCATGAAGCACTAACTGAAGGAAATATGCCATTAAAGTTATCATATTCTATGTTAAAGAAGGAACTGCAGATGCTGGAGAATCAAGGGTTACACAAAAGGCTGGAGAAACTCAGCGGGTGCAGCAGCATCTAAGGAGAGAAGGAGATAGGCGACGTTTCGGGACCCTTCTTCAGACTGGTCAGGGATCAGGGAAACGAGAGATGTAGACAGTGATGTGGAGAGATAAAGAACAATGAATGAAAGATATGCAAAAAAGTATTGATGATAAAGGAAACAGGCCATTGTAAGCTGTTTGTAGTGTGAAAATGAGAAGCTAGTGCGACTTTGGGGGGGGGGGGGGGGGGGAGAGATGGAAAAGGAATGTCCGGGCCCGTGGGCTGAGGGAGAGGTGGGGAGGGGAAGGAGGCAGTCTGGGTTAACAGAATTGAGAAAATTCAATGTTTAATATAGATAGTTGTACTCTCCGTTGGATTGCAACCTTGTCGTAGTCGGGGAGCTTGTGTGTCTCAGTGACCCCTAGAGCTATGCCAGCGGGCGATTCGTCTCCTGTTAGGGTCTCCCATGCTGGACAGGTCGAAGGGTAGAAGAGAGACGAAGATCGATCCACTGGTCCTCCAGGTTGGAGGTTGAGCACAGGGCTAACAACCTTGTCTCATAAAACAAATATGTTACGGAAACAGCAACTGAAGGAATCAACACTGAGTGGAGGACCTTTGTTGCTGCCCTACATGCCAGGAGGCAAAATAGGCAGTAAGTCTGACTTTGAGATGCATGTTGAGGCGATATACATGTTGAGCTAGAATTCACTACTTTCCACGTCAGGGATGATAGTGCTGCCACAGAGCCACTAAAATGAGAGCCCTCCTTGTTGTGCTTCATTGAGAGGGCATAGATTAACACAATTAAAAGTAATGCTGTATATTTAAATCATCACATTGAAATCACAGATACAACGGTTATACCAGAAATATGCAGACTGTGCCTGGCAGACAAGTCAGGGAATTGTGGCTAGATTTTGAAGAACTGTAGTTGAAAATATTCTATGCATTATATCAAACTGGAATGTGGGTCACGGGTTTGTTCCTGTAATGGAAATTCGAATCTTGTTCTTTGATCCCTATGAGGGACATCTTCTATAATGACCTGTTTAATGGATATGGAACAAATCTGACTGATGAACATTTACCAAGGGTGTGATGTGCTATCTACCAGTTCCACTGGTCCACACACCATCTACTTTCAGAATCATCAATCTTTTCTTCCCAAATTTCCCACCTGAATACCTGTTGGAGCTTGAGGACAGAGCGAAAAATGAGATTTTTCTCACACAATAGGTGTCTCCCATTTAAACTTATTCGTGGTACAAATCGAACACCGATTTTCCGGGAAGTGATGGTCCTCCCACCCCTATAATCTGGAAAGTTTATTTCGAGAGCTCAGTTGAAATTCCCCGAGCGGCTACAGATGGAATTATGAGTGGCGAGCACTCTTTCCTGTCGTGACCCATCGTCATGAAAGAATCAACTATACCCTTAATCTTGTTTCCTAACAGTTTTGCAAAGAAAATACAATAAACCCTAATTTTAATGACCCCCTTGTAACAGACGTCAAATATAGCTGAAAGACCTGCCGACCGAAAACCGGCCCCCACTGTCTCCCCAGTTGTTTAGAGCCCCAGCATACAACCCCACTCCTGACGCGCAAGGTGCACCAGCGAGCCCTTCTTCACCCAACGAAAGGACACAAAGTGCTGGAGTAATTCAGCGGCTCAGAATCTCTGGGGAACACGGGTAAGTGACATAATGGTGACATAGACTGATTCAGTCAACTGAGTTATGCCAGCATTTTGTGTTTCATTTCAAAACTAAGCGCCGATGTCACTGGTTCGCGACATGCCAGCGAGCCCTTCTTCACTGGTTCAATAGACAATAGGTGCAGGAGTAGGCCATTTGGCCCATCGAGCCAGCACCGGCATTCAATGTGATCATCCCCTATCAGTACCCAGTTCCTGCCTTCTCCCCATATCCCCATGACACGGCTATTTTTAAGAGCCCTATCTAGCTCTCTCTTGAAAGCATCCAGAGAACCTGCGTCCACCGCTCTCTGAGGCAGAGAATTCCACAGACTCACCACTCTCTGTCAGAAAAAGTGTTTCCTCGTCTCCGTTCTAAATGGCTTACACCTTATTCTTAAACTGTGGCCCCTGGTTCTGGACTTCCCCAACATCGGGCACATGTTCCCTGCCTCTAGTTTGTCCAAGCCCTGAACAATTTTATATGTTTGAATCAGCTAACATTTTCTTCAGCGTGCCCCCTCAAGCAGGACATGCTCAGTCTCTCACCTGCTGTCATTTCCAAGGTGATGTCGGCGACTCCAGCAGAGGAGGCGGCGGGGGGAGGAGAGGAAGGAAGAGGAGGAGAGGGATAGGACCCAAAGAAAGCTCTGTCGCCAAAGGCTGCAACACGAATTGCAGCAGCCGTGTGAACTGGTGAAGACGGGCTCGCAGGTGCACAGGAGGGGGTGTTAGCCAGGGGTGTATTGTCGTCTCATTATCACATGACCTCTGTTGGTCTCGAAAAACAGATAAACTGGAAAGGCTCTGGAACTGAATGTGCCAGAAATTCGGTGTTCAACCTGTACGATTGCTTTTCGAATATCGCTTTTGTTAAGGGGAATTTCTATTTAGCTCAATCTAAACAGCAGTCCATGTGTGGAAATAGTGATTTAATATCAGCTATAAATAACAGAATCTCTCTCCGTTACTTTCATGTTTCATCTCATTTGGACCTGTATCCTAGATGTTCATTACAATTCTCATACAGTACTGCAAATTGTAGAATGAGCCAATCATGCAAACTGGAATAAACAGCGGTATGTTTACCCCCAGACTACGTCAGCAGACTAATCAAAGTACAATATGTCAGAGAGATTTAAATCAGCACTATACAGATTTGGTAATCATTTAACAGCAAGCACATGTTCTTCCTTCTGCCAATATCACGCAATGCTTGTGTCAGTTAACAACAGTGAGCAATACAATACAGACAACTTCAGAATCTCAAAGTATTGAAGAAAATAGCTCAAGCACATGCCCATTGTTAACAGACTAATTATCTTAACCAATACCTTTGAGATCCATGTTTTTCGTAGGATTTAATTTGTTTTAATTATTACATTTTTATCTGCGTGAATTGCGTTTACGGGTTTGTTAAGCTGCTGCAAATAAGAATGTAATTGTTCTTTTGTCGGTACGTATGACAATCCAACACAGATCTCTAATTGCTGCCCATATTTTTAAAACATAATATTAAGAATTCAGAAGACGCACAATTCCAATTATAGTATATAATATTAGCAAACCGATCTGGCAATTCGTAGACTAGACTCATTAAAGACACAACTTACAGTTCTATAGCATCTCCCACTGCCTCAGCTCATCTTAAAGTGCTTTATGGGCAATGTGTAGTTTTATACTGTGGACATATTGCAATATAGGAAACATGGCAGTCAATCTGTGCATATTATGATCCCTCAAACAGCAAATTGATAATCTCCAGACAATCCATCTTTGTGATGTTGAACGAGAAGTTAACTTTAACCAGGATACAGCAATAACTGGTAATCTTTCTCAAAATAGTGCTATCAAATCTTTCACATTACCCAGAAGGCCAAATGTAAAACAAATATAGAGAAGGTTATACAAGCGGGTACTATCACAATGTGTAAAAGACATATCAACAGGTACATGGATAGAAAGGTTTCAGAAGAATATGGGCCATGTGCAGACTCCATAACTAACGTTTGCTCCCTTGGGTGAATGCAAGTTCTTGAATGTTCACTATAGTTGTAATGAAGGCACTCACAAATGTCAGCACCTCCAATAGTTCAGTAAACATTTTGCAAAAGCCACATCAGCCTCAGTCTTGCAAGAAAATACAATATAAATGGGCTAGCATTTTTCTGTAATTTGCAAACAGGATCCAAGAACTAGGTAATTACAGGTTGAGATTCCTCTTTATAACAATAATCGAATATAGGAGCAAAGAGGTCCTTCTGCAGTTCTACAGAGCCCTAGTGAGACCACACCACACCATTCCTATTGTGCAGTTTTGGTCCCCTAATTTGAGGAAGTAAATTCTTGCTATTGAGGAACGTAGGTTTACAAGGTTAATTCCCAGGATGGTGGGATTGTCATATGTTGAGAGAATGGAGCAGCTGGGCTTGTACACTCTGGAGTTTAGAAGGATGAGAGGGTATCTCATTGAAACATATAAGATTGTTATGGGTTTGGACACGCTAGAGGCAGGAAACATGTTCCCGATGTTGGGGGGAGTCCAGAGCCAGAGGTCACAGTTTAAGAATAAGGAGTGATCCATTTAGAGCGGAGACATGGAAACATTTTTTCTCACAGAGAGTGGTGAGTCTGTGGAATTCTCTGCCTCAGAGGGCGGTGGAGGCAGATTCTCTGGATGCTTTCAAGAGAGAGCTAGATAGGGCTCTTAAAAATAGCGGTCAAGGGATATGGGGAGAAGGCAGGAACGGGGTACTGATTGGGGATGATCAGCCATGATCACATTGAATGGTGGTACTGGCTCGAAGGGCCGAATGGTGGCCAAGATATCATTCCACACATGTCCCACATTCTTCCAAACCTTTCCTATCTATGTACCTGGTCATGTTTCTATATAGAGTGCGGCCTAGTGGCAAAGTTGCTGCCTTACAGCACCAGAGATCTGAGTTAAATCCTGACTATGACTGCAATCTGAACGAAGTTTGTATGTTCTCCCTGTAGTGTGTAGGATGCAAAAGTGGGATAACATAGAACTAATGTACGGGTGGCCGTTGGTTGGCCTGGACTCTGTGGAACAAAGGGCCTGTTTCCATGCTGTACCCCTAAAACTAAAGTTGTATAATTTGGGAAATTACCTAGCTTTGTCCTGACCAAACAAAAGGAGGAAAAGTACAATATGTACAATTGGGCATTGAGAGGAAACCATTCCATTTGCTGGAGTCATACTTTGCATGCAGGTGCGGTTATTGGAGATTAATTATTCTAGCTCCGTAACACGATTACAGGAGTTCCCAGAGCAGTGATAGAAGCCTAACCGTCTTCAGTTATTTCATAAATAAACTTTTTTTCAACAAAAGCTCAGATATGGCAATTGAACAATATTCATTCCATTCAAAACTCCACAGCAAATGAAACAGTCCATGCCTACATGCAGCCAGATTGTAATGGCATTGCACCATGGTGGCGAGCAGCATTTATGCCACGGAAGTGCTGAGCATCACTAAGTCCAACAAGAATATCCCTGCACATACCTTTCATTTTAATTCTATTAACATCAGAATTCCCCATCTTCAATATCCTCAGGGGATATATAATGGGGAACACCAAAAGCCAAACTTAATTTGGATTGTCATCACTACAAGAATAGATATGAGGCTCTGTGATGAGTAACTTATTGCCTAAATTGAGCACTCAAGGCACAAGTTATGATGGAAAAGTTTATCTCGTGTGTACTGAGGTACAGTGAAAAGTTTTGTCTGGTATGCTATCCAATTAAATCAGATAGTACCATACACACATACAATCAAGTCAAACTCAAATACAATAGGTAAGCGAAGGCAAAGACACAGAGGGCAGACTATAGTTCTCAGTATTATAGCACAACAGTTCCAGAGACAACATCCAATGTATGCAACGTTGGAGAGGAGAATAAACTCTGCAATAACTTGTGGAAGGACCATTCAGAAGCCTGATAAGTTTATAGAACTTTATTTTAGTTGTCACATGTACCAAGGTACAATGACATTCATTTTTGTATACAGTTCAGTACAGTATCACTATACACAAGCACTTTGATACATCTTGGATAAGAATCTCCGATACAGTACAGGTGTGTACACTGCGCAGTTGAACACTGAAATAGTATACAGCCACAGTGTCCTCCGCTGCTGTTCCACCGCTGGCTGTTGGATGGTCCTCCCGTGGCCCACTCCACCATCGAGGCACTGCA
The DNA here is from genome assembly GCA_963514005.1 of Raja brachyura. Next base: position 97,575,466 of record OY740785.1, on the reverse strand, counting down.
ATGCTTCCTGCAGGCGGTCTGCTTACCGGCCCTCGTACCACTCCTTCCACTCTGGGTGTGCGAGCCAGCCAGGTTCCTAGTGGGGAGTGTGGGTCCTCCGTCTGCGGCGGGCGAGCGAGCCAAACCTTCCAGCCGGATCCACTGTTCCGTATACTCCACCATTCTTCCGTATTCCACCATGCTTCCTGGTCAATAAATGTCTCTTTCAACTTACTAAATTTGAGGAAGAGGTTGCAAACCTGACGCCTGTTACTAAGTTCTACATGCTCTTCCTGTACTCAGTCTCATCATTGTTCCGGATCCATCAAAGTGCTGTCATCAGCAAACATGAAGATAGGAGTTATATTCAAATATGGCTACGTTGGTGTCATTATATAGTATAGTATACTGAGAATGTATGCCTGCAAGCATCAGCGCTGAGAATTATTGGGGAGATGATCATCTAGCCTCACTGATTGTGATCTGCGGGTCATAAAATTGAAGATGCAGTGGCAGAGGGGGTCGCCGACTCCTACATCCAGGAGTTTGGAGATGCATCTGTATGCTATTATGGTATTGTCATTATGGCAGAGTTGTTTTCTAGGGTTACATTGTCTTGTGGTCCAAAGACAAACTTAGTGCCGGGCAGGAGACAAATGCTGTGGACCTGTTGTAACGATATACAAACTGAAATGGATCAAAGCTGCCTGGGAGGCTGGAGCTAATGTAGGCCATCACTAGTGTTAGTGGAGGCTGGAGTTAATGTAGGCCAGCACTACATGATGGTGGTTGTTAGAGCCACTGGGCGGTAATCATTAATGCACATTATACTTTGGATTTTACCAAAGTCAATTAACCTACAAACCTGTACGTCTTTGGAGTGTGGGAGGAAACCAGAGCGCCTGGAGAAAACTACGCAGGTCACTGGGAAAACATACAAACTCTGTCCAGACAGCACCTGTAATCAGGATCGAAACCAAATCTCCGACCCAGAGTAAGACACCAACTCTACCGCTGTGCCACTGTTTGTTTGGTTCTTTCCAGTACAAAATGTTGTTAGGCTTTCTGGAAGCATTCTAGTGGGGCAGACACTGGACCCGTGAACCTCTCGAAGAAAAATGAACAGCAACTTTAATTCAAGGTTTCTTCTCTTAGAAAGTAAACATGTGCTGATTTTTTCCATTTTACTCTAGGTGCCTCCTCAAAGCTGACCAAGGTGCAGCAGTGACATCCTTACAAATCCGTGCTAATGATCCCCACATGGTGCAGCATGGATGTGGGAATAGAAAAGAAGCATCAAATGGAGAATACTGTACTAAACCACCACATAAATACTTTCATTAAAATGCAAGAGTTTTGCATACTTAACATTGCACACTCACCTGAAAATAAATAACAAATTATTGGTTAAATTCTTCCTCCATCACACCAACTGACCTGATTATCCAGGCCAACACTTAATGTAGTACCGAGATGACAGTTTAAAATACTTCATCACGGCCTGTTGTGAGGTTTGTAGTATGTTCAAATTCACACATTTGAGCAGTACGAGCCTGGCAACAAGAGGCAGAGCCTAGACCTTTAAAGAATGGATTTTATATCTACAGTGATCTCAACTACTTTACTGTCAATGCAATGCATTTGACGTGCAGATACTGTTGTGATATCGGCAACACGACTTTCAATTCCCACAAATAGCAATTTTAACATTGTTTTAACACCCTATCTGATCTCACATCTACAGTGGTGCAGTCGGTTAATCGACCTGGTACCGGACTGGTATTCGCAGATCTGGGCTTTCGACTGAGAGGCTCAAGTCTGAATTCAACATGATCAGCTAGGTGCTTTGAATTCAAGTAATTAAATGAATCTGGAATTAAAAACTAACAATCAATGATTGTGATCCTAGACTTATCAAACTATCATTAAACTCATTTAGTTTACTAATCTTCTGAAAAGAAAATCAGCAGCTCCTGCGTAGGCTGGACTATGGGCAATTACAAACCGCAGCAGGTGCATTGATGCCTTCCATCCTGTATCTCCAAAGTCCAAAGCAAATATAAATAACTAAATATGACTCAATTAACAAGACTCTGCAAGTCAGAGCTGAAGAATGGTCTCAACCTGAAACGTCACCGATTTCAGAAAAAGAATGATTGGCAGTAAATGCCAGTGACAACTATATTCTACAAAAAAATAAAAGTACACTGCCTGCTTCAAAGAATCATCAGACAGGACTTTCTGCACAAACTCAGAATTGAAAGTATAACTGAATAAATCACTGCTAACAGGTTGGCTTTGATACAAATGAAATATCAGTGCAGCCAAAAACATGCCAGTACAACCCTTTTAAATGGAACAGTTAGAATAAAGTTGCTGAATCTTGACAAGCAATTGAGCTCATTCTCCCGAACTATCAACAATAACTTTCAGAATAGCTGAGGCCCAACCAATGCTGCAATGGTCTTCCCTAAACACACAAATGTATGAAGAGCATACACTTGGTTGTTAAAAAACACCTGAAACAAGAAGCAGTAAGAATGCCAGACAGCGCAGCATATTATCTCTTTGTATTTTCTCTGTATCCTTGCACTGTCCATTCTGAATAACTTCTGCAAAAGCTCAGAAAAAGTGGTAGACTTTTAAGATCACCTTAAAATAGAATGGCTTAGAGAAGGAATTGTGAGCTTTGGGCCAAAACATAACGCAGTCTCTGACAGAATTCGAGAACTCTCAGAGGATTCTAATGCTGGAAGAGGTCACAAAGAAATGACAAAGAGAAGCCTCAAGAGATGCTCTAAGTACTCCAGCATTGTCAGAACAGGAGCCAGAGTGATGAGAGAATGAGAACTGAGAAAAGCTCGACAATAGTGTGACTACCTGTTTTTTTTTTCTCTCTCTGCCACTGTATGGGGTAGGGTAAACAATAATCTGACCTGCAACAAGTAATCCATGCTAAGGAGAACACTGAGGTTAAGACCAATTAACCTTCTACGAGGGATACAAACACAATGACTCATCAAGGTATGGGCTTCTAACGAGCACTATATGTGCAATGTTACTGTTGCAACAGAGTTTGAAGATGCTCAACATGATGCAGCGAGACTTGGGTGTCATGGTACACCAGTCATTGAAAGTACGCATGCAGGTGCAGCAGGCAGTGAAGAAAGCGAATGGTATGTTAGCTTTCATAGCAAAAGGATTTGAGTATAGGAGCAGGGAGGTTCTACTTCAGTTGTACAGGGTCTTGGTGAGACCACACCTGGAGTATTGCGTACAGTTTTGGTCTCCAAATCTGAGGATGGACATTATTGCCATAGAGGGAGTGCAGAGAAGGTTCACCAGACTGATTCCTGGGATGTCAGGACTGTCTTATGAAGAACGACTGGTTAGACTCGGTTTATACTCTCTAGAATTTAGGAGATTAAGAGGGGATCTTATAGAAACTTACAAAATACTTAAGGGGTTGGACAGGCTAGATGAAGGAAGATTGTTCCCGATGTTGGGGAAGTCCAGGACAAGGGGTCACAGCTTAAGGATAAGGGGGAAATCCTTTAAGACCAAGATGAGAAATACTTTTTTTCACACAGAGTGGCGAGTCTCTGGAACTCTCTGCCACAGAGGGTAGTTGAGGCCAGTTCATTGGCTATATTTAAGAGGGAGTTAGATGTGGCCCTTGTGGCTAAGGGAATCAGAGGGTATGGAGAGAAGGCAGGTATGGGATACTGAGTTGGATCATCAGCCATGATTATATTAAATGGCGGTGCAGGATCGAAGGGCTGAATGGCCTGCTCCTGCACCTAATTTTTATGACAGAATGTTATCATAGAATGTTAAAAACATGTATTTATACAGCATCTTCCACAATGGAAGATACTTGAGTGATTAAAACATACACTAATGTCATAACTCACAAAAATACAGCGACTAATCTGATATATTAGTGTAGTGGTGGGATTTAAATGCAAAATATTTAGAAACCAGAATGCTGGAACTATTTATAGACTTTTAAAACATTTTAGCATAGTGTACTCTGACCTTTAAGTCATTTTGACCCACTCTGCTATGGCAAACACCACTCCCATTGGCCTGCAGGCCACTGCAGGTGTTTCAGCCAAGAGTGACAAACCTATTATTTTGGAGAAATCTTAAGGGAAACTTACCTGATCAGAATCACAAATGTAATTGTAATTACGCACAATGCTTGCTTCTGTGCTATTTACTTATGTATTAAGAGCAATATTTCTATTAAATTCAAAAGAGTATGAATCAATCAGGTCTGTTTATTACCCACAATTTCCATAGAAATTTGTGGAGGTCGTTTGAGGAGTACTGTGTAGTTGTTTCTCTGTACCCTGTAGAAGTAAATAGACAAAGCAAGAGCAGGCTTCGGAAGCTGGTTGAATAGAACATAACGATGACTAAGAACTGTTTTTTTCTGTAAAGCGCCGCTAAACCGAAACTAACCCCGAGTAACCATTTGCAGAAATAAAGCACTGTCCTAGACTTTTAATTCCGTCCCAGTAGCCTGCCGTTAAAATACGGTGTATGAAATACGTCAAAATAGGTTTATTTTATTACACTGTTTGCACAACTCAGTCGAGATTCTCTGCATCGCCCGAGAAGCTTCGTTTTTACAGAAAAACGCAGGTAGCGCAAAAATACCATTGAGACGTTTCAACCGAGTCTCAAGAATACAACATACAAAAGGAGAATTTAAAAAAAAATCAAAACATTTAAAAACTAACGTAGCATATATACACACACACACCGGTTGAGGAAACAAACAACCCAATCCTCGATCCTTCGATCAGAAATGTCACTGCTTTACTTATACTGACAGTTGGAGGAATAAAACGGTCCCTGTGTTACACCGCCTGAGCTAGCCGTAATGTTGCCGCACTAAATAATCAGTTTGTATTTGCCGTTGCTTTGTCATGCAGCATACTCCAACTACATCAAACACACAGCTGCAATGGGAAAACCCCAGTGTAATAACACGACATCCGAAAAAGACAGAATTAAACTACAAAACCGATCGATTATTTTTTTTCATCAACCCGGAGGAAAATATCCAACGTTTTCTTTTACCTTCATGTTAATTCAAAATACACCAAAAATCGGCGTCCGAAGCACGAAAGTCAACTGTCTTTATACCTAAAGAAAAAGAACACAAAAAAAATCCATTTGGAAAAAAAGAACTGATCGACATCTCCTTTCAGGATCAGACTCCCCACCACCACCACCCCCTTACCCCCACTTCGAGAATGGCAAGCGAGGCAATGCCAACACAGGATCATCGGTCGCAAGTGACGATGTAATTCCCCACATTATCTTCATCACCTCGCTTAGATCAAACGCTACCTTTTCCCAGCACATTTTCACAGCGCCGGAAAGAAAAGATGATGAATGGCGGATGGGTTGAAGTACATGGGATCAGGAGGGGTTGCAATCGTGCGGCTCAGACTGATGGAGCTGATGCGTTTCTCTCCCCCCCCCCCCCCCCCGCCCCCACCCCCACCCCCACCCCCTCACTCCCCACCGACACTCTCTAGTTATGTCAATGACGCCATTTCAACCAGATCCCAAAGTTACACAGACTGCATCAGTGCCAGTGCTCGGGGAAGGTGAGACTAGTTAAGAGGGCGAAGCGATTGAGGAGGAGAAGGGGGTGGGAAGATGGAAGAGGTCAAAAGAGAGTAGTAAAAAAAGCAGGTGAAGGGAGAAAATAGATAGATGGAGTCTTCTCAATCGTTAGCCACACGTACACAGAGCGGAGCTGGCACGCCATGATCACCATTTAATTGCGAGGCGCTGCTGGAGATCCCGCAACCCTCTTTCGGCCGAGATCAGAGCTTGTCAGAGCACCGACCGACATGGCTTGAAAGAGGGCCAGAGCCGCTCAGTGGCAGGCCTGCTCTTTCCCGTACTTCGCTAGGTCGCGCCTTGGAGGAGGAGGAGGGGGTCGCGGAGGTGATTTTGACACGAGTGCCCCTCGGAGCCGCCGCGGCTGCTCATTGTTTGAACCGACCTCCCCCCCCCCCCCCCCCCGCCCACCCAGCACCACCGAAGAGTGAGCGGAGCCACCTTGCCCTCGCCAGCTCCTCTCCTCACCGAATGTGTAGACTGCAGCAAGCAGCAGCAGCAGCGTCGCTTCACAAGCCAGGGCCGCCCGCCCGCTGTCCGGCCCGGCTCTCGTTCGGCATTCGAGCCGCGATCAAAAGGGACGGTTCCTCCTCCTCCTCCTTCTTCTTCTTCTTCCTCCTCCTCTTCTTCTTCTCCCTCGGAGCCGCACGCAAGGCCGACTAACTGCCGGGACTGACAGGGAATGCAGGCCGCTGTTAAAGCGCCAGCCAAAAGCAACAGAGAGGGAGCGGAGAGAATAAAAAAACACACACACACTCGACCCCACTCAGCAACAAACAACCCTTCCCATTGGCTGGCCGTCACACGGCAACCACGGCACCAGCGCTGCCATTGGCGTTTCCCCTCCTCCCGCTGGCCTGTGCAGCCCGGGCGGCGTCAATGCCGCCGGGAGATGTAGTTCACCGCTCCCCTCCGTCACAGCGACTACGAGTCAAGGAACTACATCTCCCGGCGCGCTCTGCGAAACACAACGACCGTAAAAAAAATCCGCATGCGCACTAATCAGGTGGGTGTCTTTATAAGAGATTCCTGCGCAGGCGCACTGATATTAGGATGGCGTATTTTTTGATGAACTAAAGTAGGGGGAATTGTCTGGGGCGACTCCTCGGCGGTGAAGGGCGGCGAGTCGGCTCGTTTTTCCGCCTATTGAGATGGGATATCGTGACCGTTGTTGCTCAATCGTGTTTTCAGACGACGTTGGATTGTTCCGTTAATATTATATCGTTTTATTTTATCCGCGATGAAATAAAATTAGAAAAAAAGGGAGGCGAAAGCGGAAGTGGGAGCGCCGTGACCCGGACGCAGACTGGTAGGTCCAAGGCGGCTTTTATTGCTGCGTCATCCGCGCTTCGTGTTGCCCAGGCTCCTCGAACACGCCAGCTGTTTGTTCATCTCCACCACGCCTTTCACCCTCTACGGTTTGGAAGTACGATCCCTGTTGTGATGTGGCGAAAGTTGAAGCCAATTGGGTACAGCCAGACCCACATACCTAAATACAATAGACACTATATAATCTTAAAACGCAACAAGTTCCCCAAATGGGTGGATGCTTCGGTAAAGTGTTGAAACTTAGCAGCGTGGTTGCGGGGAATGTCAATGAGGAGTGTTGAGCACGACTTTCGGCCTCTGCATTTCCCAGCACTCGACCAATTAAATGTTTCCGCACGAACTCACTGGAGTTACTGGGCTTTGTGTTCTCAGTCTCCGGGGTGCAAATGGAAGAGCAGCGCCTCCTGTTCTACTTGGGGATTTTTTCGACTCAGTAGCATGAGCTTTGAAATCTGGTTCCACAAATGTGCATTCATATTTCCCCCATCACCGTGTTCCTTGCCATGTATCTTCCATTCTCCCGTCCTATATTTCCCTCTCCACTGTCCCATTCCACCCATATCCCTCCCTGTCATTACATTTCAAACTCCCTCCTTTATCTTGAATCATTTTGTCTTCTCTTCACCTCCATCCTTTGTCATTTCACCATTTTCCAATCATGCACATATCACTTGCTTTCTGTTCCCAACTCTGTTCAGTCTGAAGAAGGGTTCTAACTTGAAATATGTGTCCATTCCCTCCACAGATATTGCTTGATCACCAGAGTTCCTCTGGCACTTCAGATTGTTCTGTGGAATCTAATGGCTGCTTTCCCCACTAGTCCATCCAATTCATTTCTTCGGTTGGACCATGTATATTCATCTGACTACACTGCTCCTTGTAACTCGTGCTCCTTCTCATCCTTGACTTATTCCTGCTCTCTAAACTGTCCAGTGGATCCTTGTTCTTTCAGGTGAACATTGTTTCTCAATGATTCTTGAGATTTTGCATTATAATCTCCTGAGTATACACAAAGGTATTTCTGATTTTTACAGTGATCTTCATTAATTAGTATTTCCCTTTGACTGTATGATTCTCTCACTCTTATTTCCATATATTTCACGTTGTATTCATGGCCATATCTCAGTGCCTTGCTGTTCCTGCTTGTGATCATAGTGCATCACCATCCATGTGCATCTTCAATTTCCCCCTCCCAACCCACGTGTATTTCCATTAGAACCATTTTGCCACTTATTGTGCTATAGATTCCATTCCAGAAGTCTCAATTATGTAGCCTTTGGCCCTTCGATTACCATGGCACTTCTTCTTGAGCCCTTTGCTCCTCAAGGGAGCATAGGCCATTGACAAATGCCACTCTCAGACATTTCTGTCTGGATACCTCTTCTTCAGCTGTTCCTGGGGCGACCTCTTTTCTTTTTCCCTTGGGGGTTCCATTTCGGAGCTTGCCGGGTGATGTTAGCGGCAGATTTCATGAGGGTGTGTCCCATCCAACTCCATTTTCTCCTTCGAATTTGTACGTCAATGGGCTCCCGGCTTGTTCTTTTCCACAGGTCCACTTTGCTTACTTTGTCTCTCCACCAGATGTTAAGTATTTTCCTAAGGCAGTTGTTTATGAATGTTTGCAGCCTGTTTGTAGTGTTTTTTGTTTTCCATGTCTCTGATCCATACGACCTCAACTGTTTCACATTTGAGTTAAATATGCATATTTTGGTGTTGATTGAGATCCAGATTGAGATTTGGTGTTTTGAGCTCCAGATCCTCCTCAGCATGTCAAACACCACCCTGGCCTTATTGATTCTACTTTGTATGTCTGCCTCTGCCCCTCCGGTGATGTCCACAACAGTGCCTAGGTATGTGAATGTTTCTACCTCCTCTCGAGCAGTGCTGTGCATAAGGATAGGGTTGCTGGTTTTGGAGTGGATCCTCATCTGTGTCTTTACTGTATTGGGTGTAAGACCAAGTTTTGTTGCAGCTTGTGAGAGTCTGTCCGTCTTCTCCTGCATTTGTATCTGTGTGTGAAAGGAGAGCTATGTCATCTCCAAAGTCAAGATCATATAGCTGCTCCCACATTGTCCACTGAATTCCATGTATTTTCCCTTCGGTTGTTTCCATCATGACCCAGTCAATTGCCGGGAGGAGCAGGAATGGTGACAATAGACATCCCTGCTTGACGCCTGTCCTAACACTAAAGCCCTGAGAGAGCTGGCTTGCATGCATAACATTGCAAGTTCCATCATACGAGTTCTTGATTAAGTTTATGATCTTGGTGGGAATTCCATAGTGGTCTATTAGGCAACATAGTGTTGGCCTGTCAAACGCTTTCTCAAAGTCGCTGAAATTGATGTACAAGAATGTATTCCATTCAATAGACTGCTGAATGATGATGCGTAATGTTGCTATGTGGTCTCTGCATGAGCGATCCTTACTGAATCTTGCTTGCTGGTCCCGTAGCCTCTTGTCTACAGTTTCCTGAAGGCAGTTGAGGATGACCCGGTTGAGAATTTTACTGGGTACAGAAAGTTGTGTGATCCTTCGGTAGTTGTCACATTTTTTAGGTCACCTTTTTTGGCAATATCACGATGTATCCCTCTGCCCATTCTGTGGGCGTCTTCCTCTTCCCAAATCCTCCCAAAGAAGCCATAGAGCATGTCTGTTGATGAGTCTATATCTACTTTCAGGGCTTCAGGTGGAATATTGTCAGGGCCAGCAGCCTTGCCAGCTTTCTGTGGTGTGATTGCAGCCTTTATTTGTGATTTTGTTGGTCTGTCACACTTAATTTGTAGTGGTATCCTGCTTTGGGAATGTGTGTTTGTACAGCCGGTGGTGGCCTGTTTAGGACTACTTCGAAATTTTCTACCCATCTGTCAAGCTGCGCCTCGTAGGTTGAAAGCAATGTTGTCTCTAATTGGTTTATTACTATGCAGATATGTCCCGGACAATTTCCTTGTGATGGTGTATGTCCCTCATGTTCCTTTGAGTCGCTGCAATTTCTACCTCTTTGGCTAGCCTCTCCTCCTGTGTTCTCTTGTCCCTCCTGATGTTCTTTCGCACTTCTTTGTCGCATCTGTTGTACTTCTTTTGGGCCAAAGCCTTTTCAGTGTGTTCTTGAGTTGTTCACTTTCTCCTTTAACTTTCTCCTCTGTTGGATTGTGTTGAGGGTTTCTGGTGTTATCCACTCTTTGTGCTTTTGGGTCCTTCTCCCTAGTGCCTCCTCACAGGTTGAGCTCCAAGCAACTTTTAGGTGCCCCCACTCATTTATTTTCCATCCTTCTTTCCTCTGCTGTAGCTGTTTTCCCTTGAGAGGGTATCCTTGAACTTCACCACTTGAGTACTACTGAGATATTCAATGTTATATTTAGCTCTTTGGCTTTTGGCCTGGTGGGGTCTCTTCAGCCTTAGCTTGAATTTCGCTACCAGGAGGTGGTGGTCTGAAGTTGTGTCAGCTCTTCTTGTTCTGACATCTTCCATGGACCTTCTGAGCTTTTTACAGATACAAATGTGATCAATTTAATTTTCAGTGACATGATCTGATGAAACCAAGGTTGTTTTGTAAATTGTTTTATGAGGTTTACACAGGTCTCAGCAAACATCTCACCATTTGCATTAATTTTCCCCACTCCATGCTTTCCCATTACTGCCTCATATCCCTCGTTTTGGCCTCCAACCTTAGAGTTGAAGTCACCCATCGGGATAATGAGGTCTCCGCCTCCAATACTACCAAGCAGGTGGTTCAAGCTGTCATATAACCTTCCTTTGACCTCATCCTCTGCATCGTTGGTGGGTGCATAACATTGGATTATATCGGCTTTCATTCTTGTTGGTTTTGAAGGTTGCGGAGATGAGGCGAGAGCTGATGGGTTCCCATGCTGTTAGAGCTTTTCTTGCGTCCTTCGTCGTCATGATGACCACTCCCTCTGTATGCATCGCTCCCTCCTCTACCTGTCTGGAGTAGATAATGGACTGGCCGCTGACCAATTTGGTCTCCCCCGACTCTGTCCATCTTGTTTTAGCCAAACCCAGGACTAAGAGATTGTAGCACACAAGCGATTGTAGCAGGATCTGGGACTGCTTCGTCTGTCTCCTCACACAAGACCTGTCCGATTTGGTGAACCCGCCAGGGATATGACGCCCTACGCGGCATAGCTCTCAGGATCACATGGTACATATGCCTCTCCTCCACGTCAAGGTTGCAGTCCAGGAGAGGCCATGGCACTTCTGTGACTACCAATTTCCTCAAATGCAATCTTGTACCTTTCAATTCAAAGTTATTGCTATTTCATCCTTTTGGCACTTGTGACTATGGCCAATGTTTATTAATCCTTGGAAGGCTATGCAGGTGTGAGCAGGTACGAAGACCCGTTTTATCTGGGTGAATCTCGATTTTCCAAAACACTTTTCCATTTTATGATTAATTGAGGTTTTCAGTGACCTATTTCCCATGCCTTCAACCTCACACTAAAGATTGTCAGATGGCTTCTCTCCTTTCCTCCTGAGATACTGCCTTAGCTGCAGAGTTACTCTAGCACTTTGTGTCAGCCCTCCACAGCCTCCAATGTCTGTTCCCCAGCCCTGCACAACCTGCCCTACCACCTCCCCAAATTCCTCAGCTCCATTGTTTCTCCGATTCTTCCTTGAACAGTCCCAACTAATTTCCCTCCATTAACTGCCTACTGGAACTTGCCTGACCAACTTCTCCTTTGACTCCTCTCGCTCTATCCAAGTCAAAGGTGTAGCCTGCCTTTATGTCGTATAGTCCTTGTTCCAGGCATACACTGGCTCCACCCCCCCCCCACCCCCCAACTCTTTCTACGCAACATCGATGACTGTATCGGACCTGCTTCCTGCATTCTCAGACTGTCGACTGGCGTCTAAAATCCCGCGGCGACCAGAAAAAGCTTCAACTCTTTGGGTGACTACTCACGACCATACAGGTGTCACCCCGTGACATCCCCGCGGGGTGACGCCTGTATGGTTGTGAGTAGTCGCCCAAAAAGTCGTACCTTTTTTTGGTCGCCGCAGGATTTTCAACATTTTGAACATTTTCGGCGACCTGCTGCGACCATGACGGTGCAGGCAAGTCGCCCAAAAAAACGACTTTGAGCAAGTCACCCAAAAAAACTGCGTAAGTGGGACAGCCCCTTTTTAGGGTATACAGCGGATAAACAGGCACTCGGGCCCCAGTGTCTGTTTCTCCGCTGTATCCTCTAAATAATAATTGAAATTGTCCTCTCTAAATCATAATAACATTCCGAGTGACCATAATATGATCTGTCATCTTCCACCTTGGCAAGTCTGTATCCTTTTGATCTAGTTGATTAAACTATACATATCTACCTCTTGGAGGTACTGAAAATGCATATATCAGTTTATTCAGTGAATCGATGTCTGCTTTATGATTCCTGCACATACTCTTGAGGATCTACTTTTAGTTATTTGTCTATTTGTTATTTATTTAGTTTTGATCATTTGTACATGCTGCTCTATTACACTGGCCATTATTGACTTGCCTTCACAAGCATGAGGTCCCAAATCTCTATTTGGCTTGGCTCTTATCAAGTATTGTTCATCGAGTATAGCCTTTAGAGTATCCTTGATTTTGTTTACACGGCCACTAATGCTGTTATGATCAGCCAGTGCCTTAAATTATCACAAGTACTGAAATCTTTGAGTGAGCCACTTACTGTAATATTTATGAGGCTCACGTCAATTGTTTAATTACTTCTGTGTGAAGGTTAGATCGACCTTTATGCTAACATTGCCCAGTCTACAGATTCCAAACAGTCCTGGAGTTGTTTCTCTGCGTGGGCACCCCCCCCCGACCAGCTTGGTACAGTCCTCGCATCTGGGGGTGCACTCTTTAATTGCAGCACCGCGCGGTAGGTTCGGATTTACCGAAGTGAGGGCGAAGGATAGAGTGATAGGCATTCTGGATGGTGGTGTAGCAGTGTTCGATGGTGTTTGGTCCCCTGATGCAGCAGGAGACATGTTGGTGGAATTTAGGGAGCGATCTCGTGAGGTTTGCTTTGTTGAAGTCCCCAGCTGTGGTGGTAAAAGCCTCGGGGTAAGACATCTGGTGTTTGTTGACCACGGCGTGCAGCTCCTCCGGTGCCAGACGGACGTCTGCTTGGGGTGGGATGCATACCGCGGTCGGGATGATGGGGGTGAATTCCCTCGGAAGGTAGAAGGGACGGCACTTCACTGCCAGATGTTCGAGGTGTGGAGAGTTGGATGGGACTGCCACGTCTGAGCACCACGCAGAGTTGACCATGAGGCAGACTCCTCCTCTCCATTTCCCAGATGCCTGCATATGGTGGATTGAGAACCCTTACGGCTGCACCGTTGTGTCTGGGGAGCTGGTGGTGAGCCATGTCTCTATGAAATAGAGCACGGAGCATTCCCTCAGCTCCCTTTGATAAAGCAGCCTTGCCCTTATGTCCTCCACTTTATTTTCAAGTGACTGTACGTTGGCCAGTAGGATAGTAGGGAGAGGGAACTGAAGTCCCCTCCACTTCAGTCTTACTTGCCCGACGGCCATGTTTCCGTACTCCATGGAGCCCTCGGCGTTTAAAGGTAGAGTACTTATGGGCCTCCGCGAGGTCAGGGAATCCCCTGAGATCAGGTATTCCCTTACAGTCGGCACCTCCAGCATTGGTGCTGCTAGGAGATCCTGCCTGACGGCCTTGATTCCGGACTCCATGAAGGCCTCCCCGGTGTTCACAGGTAAGGTTCTTGCTGTACCTGCATGCCTCCGCGAGGTCGGGGATTCCCCTCCGAAATTGTTCGTCCCTGTTTGGTGTAAAAAATAAAACTGGGAAGGCGCCTCAACCGTGCCTGCCAAGGGAAGTCAAGGATAGTGTTAAATCCAAGGAAGAGGCATATAAATTGGCCAGAAGAAGCGGCAAACCAGAGGACGGAGAAATTTAGACCTCAACAGAGGAGGACAAAGGGGTTAATTAAGGGGGGGGGGGGGGGGGGGGGAGAGAAGAGCGTGAAAGAAAGCTTGTGGGAATATAAAAACTGACTGCAAGTTTCTTTAGGTATGTAAAAGGAAAATATTAGTGAAGACTGATGTAGGTCCAATACGGTCAGAGACAGGTGAATTTATAATGAAAACAAGGAAATGGCAGAACAGTTAAATAAGTACGTTGGAAATACTAGGGGACAAAGGATCTAGTGGTAGGGAGGAACTGAAGGGAATCCACATTAGTCAGACTGAAGGCAGAAAAATCCCCAGGGCCTGATGGTCCGCATCCTAGAGTACTCGAGGAGGTGCCCTAGAATTTGTGGATGCATTGGTGATCATTTTCCAATATCCTCTCCACTCTGCATCAGTTCCTGTGGACTGGAGGGTAGCCAATGTAACTCCGTTTTTTAAGAAAGGAGGGAGAGAAAACGGGGAATTATAGACCAGTTAGCATTACATCGGTAGTGGTGAAGATGCTGGAGTCGATCATTAAAGATGTTATATCAGTTCATTTGGAAAGCAGTGACGGGATCGGTCAAATTCAGCATGGAATTATGAAGGGGAAATCAAGCTTGAATAATCTTTTGGAATGTTTTTGAGGATGTAACAAGTAGAATGGATAAGGGAGTGCCAGTGGATGTAGTGCATCTGGACTTTCAAAAAACCCTTGGCAAGGTCCCGCATTAGTGTGCAAAATCAGAGCACATAGTATTTGGGGTAGGGTATTGACATGGATGGAGAACTGGTTGGCAGATAGGAAGCGCAGAATAGGAATTAATGGGTCTTTTTCCGAATGGCAAGCAGTGACTAGTAGGGTGCAGCATGGCTCGATACTGGAACCCTAGTTGTTTACAATATATATTAATGATTTAGATGAGGGAATTAAATGTGACATGTCTAAGTTTGCAGATGACACAAAGCTGGGTGGCAGTGTTAGCTGCGAGGAGGATGCTATTGTTAAACTGAGTTATTTTGTCAATCTAAAGTCAACTTGACTCAAACACTTGTTGCTGTTGAAATTGTTTCTTTATTCAGCTGAGACTAGTCTCTTGAACCTTCCAACACAGAGCTGATGATCTGGGGCGGGTCCAGAGAGAAGCAAATTTGATACAAGCTCATGGCATTTATATAGATATTGGACATTTCAGATACAGAGGGTATGACAAGCCAGTAAGAGTCCTTCTGGTGATTTACAACATCCATGACATGATCCCCTTTCCCTGGCCTCATTACAACCTTTATTTGCCTGTGGTATAACTTTGTTTATTTTATTTCAACACTGCAAAACCCCAGTTGGCCCAATTATCAAAGAACATTCCTCAAAATATAAGATGCATATATAATACACTGATCACACAAGACATACACACTTCCCATACCAAGAAGAAAGATATTTCTATAAATCTAAACAATTTCTATGTCTAATGTTTACATTCCTACTAACACAATACATTTCATAAATTGTCTCACTACAATTTTACTATTACATATGTAATTAAAACGTTAATTATATGAGTTTGCCGAATTACAGTTTCTAAGTTCAAAACGCACATCTCCAAACCAAGCATGCATGGGTTGTAAATCTGTCAACTTAGTTAATAAGTGTTTGGTGTCAGGAGAAACTTCATTCTAATCTGCAGCCCCTTTTCCTCCTATTTCTGGGGGCTGGATTTCCAATCTCACTACAAGGCCTTTTACAAATATTACAGAACAAAGTGTAAATTCACAACTCAGAATTACATCTGTTTCTTCGACTTTCTATAAAATAGGAATGTCACATATTCATCAATCTAATTATTTTCCTCTCCATTTCCTCTCGCAACTGCTCCCCTTCATATACATCCTACCCCTATCTCAATCTCATTATAATTCAACATAGCCAAGGCCAACCACAGGGTCTATTATCTCTCAGCCTTGAATTCTATCTCAAACTCAGCATAAACCTCACAGCTTAAGAATGTGCCATCGAGAAAGAGCAGTTGACCTCTGACCTAAGAAGAGGTCCCTATTCAGCTATCCATTCTCCAACAATCATACCAAATACAATTTCCTCCAGCGTTATAATTGCCTCAAAGCAATAAACTAAGCTAAGCAGGTTCAGGTACAGGCCTCCATGTTTTGATTCATCTTTCCCTGTGTGTGTGTGTGTGTGTGTGTGTGTGTGTGTCTCTTTGTACTTTATTTAGTTAGGCAAACCTTAAACTTTTCTTTTGCAAATTACCTAGTTTATATAAAAGTCACTATCCGAGCGGTTCTATTTATATAATACTTCCCCACTATGAGGCTGCAGGGTGATTTGGATAGGTTGGGTGAGTGGGCAGAAGCATGGCAGATACAGTATAATGTGGATAAATGTGAGGTTATCCACTTTGGTGGCAAGAACAGGAAGGCAGATGATTAGATTAGATTCCTTTATAGTCATTCAGACCTTTCGGTCTGAACGAAATTGTTACCATACAGTCATAACATATAATAAAAAAACAAAACACACAATAAACACATATCCAACATCCACCACAATGAGTTCACCAGGCACCTCCTCACTGTGGTGGAAGGCAAAAATCTTAAGTCATTGTCTTCATCCCTCCTAGTTCTCCCTCTGCGCTGAGGCGATCCAGGCCTCCGACGCCGCTGGAGCACTGCAGCTCTAAGCCAGACCGCCGCTGGAGCACCGCAGCTCTAAGCTGGACTGCCGCCGCTGGAGCACCGCAGCTTCAAACCAGGTCGCCGCCACAGCTCCGCCATTAGGCCTCAGCAAAGACTGACGAGGAACACGTATCCCCCCCGAAGGGAGAGACTAAAACCCTGTTTCTCCCACCTCACCCCCCCCCCCCCACCCCCACCCCACATTCACAACCTAATAAAACAAAGTTCTACTAAAACAAACACTAGAAGACAACAAAAAAGAAAAAAACAGACGGACTGCAGGTGAGCCGCAGCTGCCAGCCAGCGCGGCCACTTCCAGATTATCTGACTGGTCAGATTAGGAGAAGGGGAGGTGCAACGAGACCTGGGTGTGCTTGTACATTAGTCACTGGAAGTAAGCATGCAGGTACAGCAGGCAGTGAAGAAAGCTACTGGCATGTTGGCCTTCATTGCGAGAGGATTTGAGTGTAGGAGCAAGGAGATCTGATTACAGTTGTACAGGACCCTGGTGAGACTGCACCAGGAGTATTTTGTACAATTTTGGTTGTCTCATTTGAGGAAGGACATTATTGCTTTTGTGATAGTGCAGCGTAGGTTCACTAGGATAATTCCCAGGATGGTGGGACTGACATATGATGAAGGAATGGGTTGACTGGGCTTGTATTGGCTGGAACTTAGAAGGATGGAAGGGCATCTTATAGAAACATCAAATTCTTAGAGGATTGGACAGGGTAGATGCAGGAGAAATGTTCTCGATGTTGGCGGTGTCCAGAACCAGGAGTCACAGTTTAAGAATAAGGGGTAGCCATTTAGAACTGAAATGAGGAAAACCCATTTCACCCAGAGAGTTGTGATTCTGTGCAATTCACTGCCACAGAAGGCAGGGGAGGCAAATTCACTGGATGTTTTCAAGTTAGATTTAGCTCTTGAGACTTAGGGGATCAAGGAATATGGGGGGGGGGGGAGGGAAGCCAGAACGGGGTACTGATTTTGGATGATCAGCCATGATCATATTGAAGGGTGGTGTTGGCTTGAAGGGCCGAATGGCGTACTCCTGCAGCTATTTTTCAATGTTTTTATGCTTTCCATGGTAAACTGCACATCCACACCGTTGATGGAGACTAGGGACCGGGGTGTTCCTCTCCTCCTAAAGTCAACCATTAACTCCTTAGTCTTGTCGGTGTTGAGTTGCAGGTGATTCAGCCCACACTACTCAACAAAGTTGTTGAGTACACCTCTGCATTCAGCTTCCCTCCCCTCACTGATGCAGCCTTCAATTACAGAGTCATCCAAAAACTTCTGCAGGCAGCAAGAGGCAGGTTAGATGGTGTCTTCTGCAGGTGGCAAGAAGCAGGAGAGATATTTCCTCCCTTAATGTGTTCATTCAAAGTTTCCAAAACATTATGATTTTGACACCACAAATCCAGAAAGTATTCTGCTTTCAAAGAGGAGCCTCTCTACTTTTCCTTTTGAATATCCATTGCAAATAGTGGTTCATGGAGTGAATTGCTT
Source organism: Raja brachyura (assembly GCA_963514005.1). The sequence continues at coordinate 97,557,390 of OY740785.1, read as the reverse complement.
GTAACTTGACAGAAGCTCAACAGTTTGTAGCTTTTGGCATTGTGGTTGTTGCTACCAGTTAATTTCATCGAATTTTTGGCAGACCACATTTAACATTTAACAACTAGTTTAGTTCATTGGCACACTTTGAGAATGAGCTGATGCACTAACATCCTGTTCCTCAGCTGCACAGAAAGGGTATGCTGCTGCTGCTGCTTCACAGAAAGAGGTTTTAGTTTAGCTTAATTAATGTTTGTCTTTGGTGACTATTATCCAGAGAAAAGCATAAGAGTAAAATGTAACTTGGATTTGTTTATTGATATCATATGAATTGATTACTTGTTAAATGTTTAAATATAATCTTAGAGCTCGTATTAGTAGTTATGGGGTTGTTACTGTAATGTTCTTGCAAACAATATAAAAAAGCATGAACATTGAATTCTCTCAATTCTGTTGACCCTTGCTGTCTCCTCCCCTTCCCACCTCTCCCTCAGCCCTCGGGCTCCTCCTCCCCCTTTTTCCTTTCTTCCCCCCGCCTCCCCCCATCCCCTATCAGTCTGCAGAAGGGTTTCGGCCCGAAACGTTACCTATCCCCTACGCTCCATAGATGCTGCTGCACCCGCTGAGTTTCTCCAGCATTTTGTGTACCCCATATAAAAAAGCATATCAGCTTTGGTCTCCATTGTTATTGACTAAATATTTTGGAAATGGTTTCATTAGAATCAGCTGGGATTATAGATTTGCAGCTCTGTTCAAAATGCTGAAAATTATACCATCATAAGATAATGTTTATTTGGCAATGCTGCTGGTGATACTCGGGTCAGTGGTTCGTGCTTGTTAAGTGCTCTTCGCCACAAGCATGTTGTGAAGGACAATGGCCCTTTTTGGCCAATTAAGACGTGAACATTTTCAACAATTCTGAACTTGAAGGGTATAAGATAATGCTAGAAATGTGATGTCTCGTATAGTGTCTCGGTGTAATCTACTGTTCTTACATTCTTGTGCTTGAGTATGATTATGCCTATGTATAATAAGGTTTTTACTATATTTTACACAAAAAAAATAATTTCATTGTACGACAGTTCTCAGTGTAATTGCCATTATGTTTGGGATCATTGTCTTGCTGTAGAATGAACCACCGGCATTTGGTTGAACTTGAGCATATAGGACTTTCCTTTACCCTTCAGAATTCATTATGTTACTGCATCACCGAAGTGCGTCAGTACCTTCAGCAGCCATACATGCCCAGGCCATAACACCCCTACCACCGTGTTTCACAGATTTGTATCTTGGGCAGTTCTTCCTCTCCTCCATACCTTGCTTTTGCCATCACTCTGATATAAGTGAATAATCTTCGTTTCATCTGTCCACAAGACCTTTTTCTAGAGCTGTGGTTGATCTTTTAAGTACTTCTTGGCAAACTGTAACCCGGCCATCCTATTTTTGCAGCAAATCAGTAGTTTGCATCTTGCAATGTTGCCTCTGTATTTCTGTTCATTAAGTCTTCTGCGGACTGTGGTCATTGACAAATCATACCAGACTCTTGAAGAGTGTTTCTGATCTGTCAGACAGGTGTTTGGAGGGTTTTCTTTGTTATAGAGAGAATTCTGTCACCAGTTGTGGAGGTCTTCCTTGGCCTGCCAGTCCCTTTGCAATTGGTAAGATCTCCAGTGCTTTCTTCTTAATGATGTTCCGAACAGTTGATTATGGTAAGCCTAAGGTTTGGCTGATGTCTCTAACAGTTTTATTCTTGTTTCTCAGTCTCAAAATTGCTTCTTTGACTTTCATTGGTACAACTTTGGTCCTCATGTTGATAAACAGCAATAAAAGTATCCAAATGTGATGGAAAGACTAGGTGCTGAGAGCTCTCTTGTACCTGCATTAAGGAGGCAATTAAACACACCTGCGCAATTACAAAGGCCGGTGAAGCCATGTGTCCCAAACATTATGGTGCCCTGAAATGGGGGGACTATGTGTAAACACAGCTGTAATTTCTACATGGTGAAACCAAAATGTATAAAATGGCCTTTATTAAAATCTGACAATGTGCACTTTAGCCACATGTGATTTTTTTTTCTATTACAAATCTCACATAGTGGAGTACAGGGGCGAATAAGTAAATGATGGGTCTTTGTCCTAAATATTATGGAGGGCACTGTAATAGTGTGAAAGCAGGATTCCATGTTTAATACAAAAGTACATTAAATGTGACAAGCGATTAGCTTAAACTACTGTTTGGGAATTAAGTGACTTTTTAGTCAAAGTTATTGGCTGTTTGTTAACTAGACTGTGCGTGAGAGTTGAAGCTAAAGCTAAAGTTTAGGTTTTCATTTCTGTTAGCTAGTAAGAATCTAGTTACAGACTGCACTTTATTGATTGAAAGTGGCATTGAGAGAGTCCAATCTCCAGATGGTCTGCTTACACTGTACTTAAGTTTTTTTTCTGTTGGACTTCAGACTGAATGTTTCCTCCTCATTCACACCTCTTGAAAGTATGAAGTCCGTGAGGGGTATGTTACTGTAAATTACAAACAATTATAGAGCATCCTTGTATGCCCTCGCCACATAAACCTTTATTCCTCGCTTATCTAGCTTTGTCTTCTGTATCTTTCCAATTTCCCCATGTGATAGTGAAACTGCATGCTAGTTTTCCTCAGTTCCTTTGTGAATTCGTCAGCGATTCTAAGTTTTATTTCTAGTTTATTTAATGATGGTATGACTCGTCCTGCTACTATTTTCAAATCCTCTGACATGAGAATTTGGGGGCTGGGGGGAGAATTACATTTTCCTCCATTTGAACACTTGCAAGAAAACTGTATTCTTTGTTTATCCTCTATCCAGTGATGTGAAGCTAAATGTAGAGATATAGTTCTGTGATAGTTATCTCGCACAGGTCAAATCGTGCCATCTGAACCTGTATTTATATTCAGCTATGCTTGCAGAAAGTTTTACTTTCATATAGATTGATTTATATAGTCTCCCTATGTCGGAAGAGTAGTGAGTTTTTGAATTATTTCACGCAACAATGTCCTAAATCCAACAAAGGAATTGGTTATATTAAATTTACTAATACGTAATTTAAAATTAGTTAAATGTTCACACCTAATATAACTGAAATAATTATCATAATATTATTTGATTTCGATGTAACATTTTAAAAGGAGAAAAATGAGACAGTTGGAGTTACAAATTTAGTTAAGTGTGACTTCTGTGCAATGAGATGGTTGAGTAAAGATCCTTGTATTGTTTTTTATCCCCATTCCCCTTGAGTCACGAGCATTGTTTTTTTGTTAGAGCCGAGTGTTCATCTCTCATTGTCCTAATCTGGGTCTGTACACTGTGAATTTTTTGGAACAATGTTTGACACTAATTGGACAATTTGCTAATGTGCAAAGTTAAAATAGAGCAGTAGGAGGTGTTCAAAAAATAATTTTGCTGTGGTATAGAATTTGTTGTACCCGTACAAAATTAAAGTTGTTTTCAGTCGTGGCTAACTTGAAAGGAAAGGTACGTAAAATTTACAAATACACAAAAAGGGAAACCAAAGTTGATTAATTTAAGAACTGCAGATGTTGTGACTTCAAGCACCTGGGAGACCTTCATTGGTACCTCAGTGTCAAGATGCATTCCCATGAGGGAGGATGCTGGTGGAAGTGACACTGTTTTGTTTTTGCTGATGGCATTGCTTTTGAGTTCAGCACTCTGCTGTTAAATTGATCTCATAGCTGCAAGGCTGGGTGTGAAGTGAATCACCAAAACAATGTGCTGGTTAAGGGAGCTGGTGTTCACTGGACTGTGGCAAGTATTGCTGCTGCTCAGCACTGAGATGTAAGGCTCAGGAGGAGTTCATCATGGCCAGGACTGAGTGTGTGTGCCTACCCACAATACTGTTCACTTGTGGTCAAATTGTCTGCTTTATATTTTCTATGCTCATCTACTGCAACCCTCGCCCCTCTTTGTTGCCAATTCTCTGCCACTGACCCTTTTATATTCATATACTTGTTCTTAGTCAGCCATTTTGTTGTAATATGCACTTCAAAAAAACCTTTTGTTTCCAACAGCTTGTTTAGCTGGTACTTCCAAGAACTGTTGGATGCATTTATCTGTCCTCTAAGCAAATTGTGACCTCCAGTCTTGGTGTAATTTGTAAAGCATGCAATGACTGCACCAGACGGTAATAAAGTTAAATGCAAACAAAATGAAATGTGATAGAAATCCAACATCATAACCATGTAAATAAGAGTATTCATTTTCTTTTAGGATGTTAAACTTTATGTTTACAGCTATTCTAAGTCAATGGGCTGTTGATGCTTGATACCTCTTAATCAGCTAATCTAAATACAAATAGTCGAGGCCACGTCTAGTTTACTAACACCCAGTTTGTGTTGAAAGCATGAGAAAGCATTTGAGAGATCGGCAGGATAAATTTCCTGGCTGCTGCAGGATTGCAGCCGACTGTTCTTGACGTTGCCTGGAATTTTGCCACATCAAACCCAAGAAAAACACATTTTAGTTTACACATTGATGTACTTTTTATGAATCCGTTTTAAAGACGCACTATCCGACCCAGCAGCAGTGTTTATTTTTTAAATGTCAATTGCATTTTGAGCCTTGCCTTCTGTAAAATCTTTTAATAGAATATTATAGCAGAGCTCTCACTTAACTTTTTTTCCCTGTTGCCAAATGACAGTTTAGGTGGTCATTTAAAATGGCTTGCATGACGAAGTGCCTAGTTACCAGTCGGAATTATACCCAATGAGGTTTCACATATTATTTCTGATTCAAATAAAGTCACAAACTAAACATATTCACCAATCAGGACATGAAATATACCACAATGACATGCAGCAAAATTATAAGACAACATCTCAACTCTTTTTACAAATTGCAATTAATGCAATTTCTATTAGTTCTTTCCACATCCAAACGAAAATGCGGTTGGATTATTCAGCGTATGATCAACCTGTGTCAATAAATCCTGGACCATGGTAACATATATGCGTTCGAATAGTTGTGAATGTTGCTCGTTAAATAACTACAGTATTGATACTCCATATTAAGAGCATTGATTTGCAGTTAAAATGAATTCTGTAATAACGTGTCAATGGCAGCAGTGACAATCGAACACTGTGGTTTTAATGTTTCACGTGTTCACAATTTAATTAATGTATCTTTATGGATTAAAAAAAATAATAACATTGGGAATTAAAACACATTTGATTGCATTCCGTTATCAAACATAGTCAATGTTCGCTCTGAAGACATTTCCAGCACAATAGGGTCAGGGAGGGGTGTGGGGTGGATAGATGGCGGTGGGGGGGGGGGGGGGGTGTGTGTTAGAAGGCAGTCAGTGCAGAATGGATGGATTGAGGCAGGTGAATTAGTACGTGTTGGTTGGAGTAGGTAAAATTGTGAGGGGAGAGCACCGGGTATGTCAGTGGTGTTGAATGGTGGGGGGGGGTTCAGTGCGGGATGGATGGGGGTAGACAAAAGTGCTGCAGAAACTCAGCGGGTGAGACAGCATCTATGGAACGAAGGAAATGGGCAACGTTTCGGGTCGAGACCCTTCAGACTGTTCCCCCCCATTCTTCTTGAATGGGAGGATCAATACAGGATGAATGGGGGGGGGGGGGGGGGAGAGATCCGTGCAGGATGAATTGGAGGGGGGGGTCAGTACAGTGTGGAACGGAGTGTCTGTAAATGGAGGGTGGGTCAGTACGGGAGTAGGAATTCCTGCTATAGGAAGGATGTTAAGCTAGAAAGATTTACGAAGGCGTCAGATGTTGTGGGGTTGAGTAGGCTAAGACATTCCTCGGAATATGAGGCGTGATCTTAGAAACATAGAAAAATAGGTGCAGGAGTAGACCATTCGGCCCTTCGAGCCAACACAATATGATCATTCAATATGATCATGGCTGATCATCTAAAATCAGTATGTTGTTCCTGCTTTTCCCCCCATATCCCTTGATGCCTTAATCTAACCCTCTGGAAAATATCCAATATGTCAGTGCAATCCACCGGGTGGCGCCAGCAATGGCTGCCTCGCCAACAGTCTGTCCTTCTTTGTGTCTGTTTTGTATGTTTTTTTTGTGTTCTTTAGCTGGTTTTATGTGGCGGGGGGAGGTGTTGGAGGAAACTTTCTAATCTCTTACCTAAACGGAGATGTGATTTTGTTCCATATTGTATCTCCGTTCACTGCAGCCTAACATCGTGGAGTTTGTGACCTGTGCTGGAAATTGACCGGATGCTCTGACATGGGAGCCTTCGGACTTACCATCACGGAGTTCGCGATCCCTGTCGGGGGTCGTCTTTGGGACTCCAACCGTGGGAGCCTGCAGGACTTTAATATAGCGGAGCCCATGATGTCTGATTAGACCGACATCGGGGGACTCCAAGCCAAGCGGGAGTTTCGATTGCCCCGACGCGCGTTGGCATTTCCCCGCAAATGTCAATTAATCTCCAATTTAATCAAACTGCTTTCTTGTTTGTGACGGCATCGAACCACCCCGAATACAAGTACTTGACCAGACGCACAGCCACATCCAGTACAATGAAGTTACACTCCGATTAGACGGTCTGTTCTGAAACCTTGGGTTTGTCCCCAAGTGACTGTGGTCTCTTATTTTGATGTGTTAACTGCAGCTTCTCCTTGGTTGTTCTTTCTCTGTAACACCATATTCTATATTATTTTTTCTCTTTGAGGTTACCTGACAACTTCTACTTTCCTGGGATGTTGTGACCCTGCTTCTTTCCTAATAAATATATTTTATATTAGTATTCTGAACCATTCCCTTACTGAACCATTTCCTTTTTATGCTTATTTACACTCCCACACAGAACACTGATTACATACTGTATTTTGTTGATATGTTCCTGGTAGGGTTAATTGGTTTTGGTTTGTTCTATCCCAGGTGATCTTACACCATTACACCACAATCTTAAATTGGTGCCCTGGATCTCTCATCCTGCAAGTTGAAAACATCTTTGCATTTAAACCCATTCTGTGCAGTTGGCATTCGTGTTTTACTTAACTGGTCATTGTGCTTTGCTTCTCCACTTTACAACATGTAGTGCTTGGTATTAAAATGTATTCTCTTCACAACGTTTGTTAATGATCATTACAAATGTTCTAGTGCAGCAATAATATAAGGCCATCACAAGCACTTTAAAATAACGTTATAGACTTAATGCATATTGGTAACAAGTAATTCATCTTAGACTTGTTATAGTTTCTGTTGCTCTTCCTCTTTATCCTGGCACTCAAAGCTAATTCTATGATCCTTGCTTTGGTCCTTTCTTATGTAATACTTTATAATGGGACCATGTGGAGCATTAACAGGGAATTTCCTCAGTAGGACTGTCCATTCCCGGGATGGCGGGACCGTCATATGCTGAGAGAATGGAGCAGCTGGGCTTGTACACTCTGGAGTTTAGAAGGATGAGAGGGGATCTTATTGAAACATATAAGATTGTTAAGGGCTTAGACACACTAGAGGCAGGAAACGTGTTCCCAATGTTGGGGGAGTCCAGAACCAGGGGCCACAGTTTAAGAATGAGTAGGCCATTTAGAATGTAGACGAGGAAACACTTTTTCTCACAGGGACTGGTGATTCTGTGGAATTCTCTGCCTCAGAGGGCGGTGGAGGCAGGTTCTCTGGATGCTTTCAAGAGAGAGCTAGATAGGGCTCTTAAAAATAGCGGAGTCGGGGGATATGGGGAGAAGGCAGGAACGGGGTACTGATTGGGGATGATCAGCCATGATCACATTGAATGGCGGTGTTGGCTCGAAGGGCCAAATGGCCTACTCCTGCACCTATTGTCTATTGACTAGGCCAAGAACATTCTTTCCTCCTGAACAAATGATAGTGATTGCTGATTTGGTGTTGAAGATATTAGGAAAGGAAATGTATGCCATTGAACTAGGCTGGAAATAAGCAAAGAGAACAAGGGTGAAAAAGATCACAGATTTGGCACTGCTGCAGGTAACCAGCTTGAAGTATTCTAACTCCAAATTGGAACATACGGTTTTGATATCTTGGAATATTCTTGTGGTCACAGTGAGAATGTGTAAAATCTCCACTACTGGAGGTCAGCAGAAAACCTGGATTGCTGTCTGTTGGTGCAGCAATAGGTTCACGGTCATTTGCTCTGCACTTTTTTTTAGTTTTTAGAGATACAGCGCGGGAACAGGCCCCTCGGCCCACCGAGTCCGCACCGACCAGCGATCCCCACATTAACATTCTTACATACACTAGAGCCAATTTATACTTCTACCGAGCCAATTAACCTACATACCTGTGCGTCTTGGAGTGTGGGATGAATCCGAAGATCTCGGAGTAAACCCACACGGTCACGGGGAGAACATACGAACTCCGTACAAATGGCACCCGTAGTCAGTATCGAACCCGGGTCTCTGGCACTGTAAGGCAACAACCCTACTGCTGTGCCACCGTGCCGCCCATAAATTAGAACCATCTCTTGCTGGCATTTGTCAATTGTTATGATCCCAATACTGGAGTCCCATAGATTATTTTCTCAACTGATATTTTCCAATTGAAGTAGAACCACTTAAGACCTAGACAGGCTGTCCAAGGGAGTCAGTGAAGAATAAAGTTGAGGAACTGGCTGAAAGAAAAAAAAATCTGGGTGTGTTGCCCAATTAAGGAAATTGCTAACAAGTAAATCTTCCCAAATTTGTGCAGTCTTAATGGTAAACCAGGAAATGACAAGGCAGCATTGAATTGTGCATCAACGGAAAGTGTTTTAGACTTTGGGGTGGTTAAATGTAAAAATAAACTTCTAGAAATTCTAGTCGAGTTAGGAGCATAATTGATCCATCACTTCACTGAGATGCTGCGCAGAGCAGGTTCACTGACCTATTTTTGCTCCTGCTCTCCACTGCTATCTGTGGAGTTTGCACATTCTCCCTGTCTGCTTTCAGTCTGCTGCAGCTTTCTCCCATAAACCAAACACCTGGTTGATGAATTGGCCATTGTAATTTGCCCTCATTGTAGTTGAGAGCAAAAGAGTACATTGGGTCGAGTTCATGGGCATATAAAATAAAATGGGTCACAGAGAGCTGGCAAAACCTTGATGGGCTAAATGGCCTCCTCTCTTATAACGGTAATATGAAATGATTTGTTGATGAAGACTTGGTGCTTTTTCTAAACTCATTTATTTGCACTGTTGCCCTGTTTGGGGTGTTAAAACAAAGCCAAGTATATTGTTCAGAAGGTGCAAATGTGCAATGAAGTTCTCAAGTACCAAATAACACACTGGGCCATTTTGAACAATGGCTTTTCTGATTTGTGCTCTATTGGTTGTAATTTCCAGTTCAGAGTCTATTTCCTTTGTGCATTGTAACCCATCAGTCACTAACTAACAGGTTTTAGAATTATTTTTGCTATTCTTAATTCCTTTCACTCTCAATCATTTGCAGCCTACATTCTGTGCAATTTACAGTTTGATTCTGTCATAGATTCACCCAGTGCTCTGCACTCTCATTCTCTAATAAATTTCCGAGTATCCCTGTGACCATTTAGTAATATAACATTTGTCTTCCATGAGATGCTGACTTGCATCAATTTTTCACTTTATATCCCCTCTTTTTTTCCTCTCGCCTCCTTCCAAACCAACATTGTTCATTGTTTTCAGATTTATATGGTACACTGGCTGAAATTACGAAACCAAGTATTAACCCGCTTCCTTGCATTTTCTCCAGAAAAGTATTTATTTCAATGTAACAAATGGCCCTAGCTGTTTTGCTGCCTTTTGTGCAGGATTAAAGTTTGCAGCCAACTTGAGATTCTACTTTGAGAATGAAGAATTTGCGCAGCCAGAATCTTTCTGATAATACTATTCCTGATGTATTTGAAATATTTTGCTTCAATATGATGAGATTCTTTCATCATCAGCATGCCAGTCATTTGTTAACATGGCATATTTGAGTGCAAAGCAAACTGCTGAGAAGTTTGCATTCGTTACAGGATTTCTGTCTGATAAAGAAGAAATACTTTTTTCTGTAGCAGCTCATTTGTTTGTATTCGCCTCACAAAGCATTTCATTGGCCCTTCAATTTTAAGGAAACACTTTAAATCGTTATCATACCAACCCCCACTGCCCCTAGGTAAATTCCCCACCAATTCTAGTTGATTGTATAATGTTCAATATGAGCATAACTCGTGGGTTTTACTAACCCAGCCTCCTGGTGTTCAGTCCAATCAAATAGCTAGGTTTGGCTGGTGAATTATTAAATACACTAAAAACTAAAACACTGCACTTCTGGGTGAATCATTGGCCACAAATTGCTACTCTTTGCCTTCAGCCATCCAGCCAACCAGGTATCCATGCTGAAGAAGGGTCTCGACCCGAAACGTCGCCTATCTCCTTCGCTCCTTGGATGCTGCTGCACCCGCTGAGTTTGTCCAGCTTTTTGTGTAACCCCAGGTATCCATGCTAGTATCTGCCCTTTGATACCATGGGCTCTCACCGTGGCACCCTCCCATGTGACACCTTATCAAAGGCTTTCTGAAAATCTATGTCTACGATACCTACTGAGTCTCCTTTGTCTGTCCTGCTATTTACTTCATAGAATTCCAGCAAATTTGTCAGTCAAGACCTCCCCTTCACAAAACCATGCTTTATTTCAGTTAGGACTAAAGGTTTAAAAAGCACAATGTTATCATAATATACATATCATCCAAAAAGGGGATGTGCTAAACTGAAATTCTGCCACTTTTGTCAATGTTTTCATAACTTGCATTTCTAAAAGTTAATAGTTTGTAAATAACTTTCCCCCATATTCCATACATCCTTTCTGTTTGAATTTCATTGGTTGTTGCTTCATGCTACCAGTTTTAGTAGTGTTTGTATTTGCCACATAACTTTCCAACAAAGCAAATTTAGAGCATAACAAAACAAGAATGCCATGTTTGACATACAAAATTATTTTGAGAAGGTAGGAACTGTAGATGCTGGTTTACACCGAAGATGGTCATGCAATGCTGGAGTAACTTTGTGGGACAGTCAGCATCTCTGCAGAGAAGGGATGGGTGACGTTTTGGGTCGAGACCCTTCTTCAACTTGGATTCAAGTCTGACTGTCCTGCAGATTATATTTTGCATAGCATGCCTCGTTGTCCCCTTCCCCTAGCTAACAATGATCTATTCTACATTTTCCTTGACCTTTGTCCCCTTTGAACTCTCATTTTTCACACCTTGCCCTTCCATGTCTCATGTTTCCCTCTCCCCTGACTTAGTGTGAAGAAGGGTCTCGACCTGAAACGTCACTTGTTCTGACTATCGCGATATGGTGCCTGTCTGTTGAGTTACTCCAGCATTTTGTATCTATCTTCAGTGTAAATCGGCATCTTCAGTTCTTTCCAACACAATGAATACTGATATGTGGACTCCCAACCTCCCTTTTCTTAAATCAACAATTAGTTTATAAACTTTGAGCTAAAGCTGCTACTTGCCAGTTTTAACAATGTAATTTTAGCAATTTTGTAGCTGGGAGAAAACAAAACTCATTTCTGACCAAATTGGGGCACTGTTTCAACAATGGAGTATAATAGTGCAAGACATGGTGTAGGCTTCATAATTGTTGCCACTGGTCCAGACAGCTGTCTTTTCTGTTTGATCTGAGGAGCAATTCTTTCAGTTCCATTGCACTGCTCTTTCCTGTAGACCTACAAATTATTCATTTGTCTCCCCAATTCTTTTCAGGATGTACCGATTCTGTTTTTGCTGCAATGCTGTGAATTCCAGATCCTCAGTCAGCCCCTAGGTATTTTCCCAAAATTCATTATGTTGCTGGTCTTTTGTCGTCTTCCCTCTACTTTGTCTAATCATATTTTGTAAATCACCAATAATTTTCAAATTCCAAGGAAAACAACCCTGACTGTAATCTTGTGGTTTAAAATGCTCGTCTCCACAAAATGTTTTCTGTGTCCTCGATGACCCATCTTATTCTTACTGAAGAGAGCAACAAAAATTGTATGCAGTGTCTAAGTAGTAGCCTAACCAGTATTTTGTATCTGCTCAATGTCTCTTTTGCATTATTTCTGTTTATATATCCCAGGATCTCATTGTTTGACTACTGCTCTTAACATGCCTTTCAACTTTCAAAAATTGAATACATGTGAATAAGTCCCATTCCTGTCAATATTTTAATACGATGGCAGTTAGTTTACTCTGTTTCATTTGTACCAAGTTACTTTGCATAACACTTGTGTATTTTGTTTAATCTGCATCTTGTGTGCTCATTCAACCCAAACCATTATCATACACAACAATGAAGCGGGTGACCAAGTACTGTCCATTGGAAACTCCAGACTACCAACATTGAAAAACACCTATTTACTACTCTGCTTTCAACCTGGCCCAATTTCCTTTTTATACTGCTTGGACCCCTTTAATTACCTGGACCTCAATTGCATGGGCTTTCATAAATGCTTTCTTAATTTTGCAGATAGCATTCTTAGCATTCCATGAAACAACTTTCTGAATTTTTTTTAACTTTGGTTGGTCAATTCTGGTTGTCATATGTCATGTCTGCATGTCTTTATTTTTCATTCAGGTTTTGTAGGTAGGCCTTAAATAGGGAGCAGTTAAGGATAATTAATGCCAAGGTATGGTGTGAGCATGGTTCTGGATTTGCCACAGATATAAACCTTTTTTTTATTTTGTTGGGGGGAATGTAGTTCTGAACACTTGGCTGTTGAGATTTGTCTCAAATAATGAAATCAACCTTGATGGATGGTATGGTTATTAGTTCCCATAAAAATGCCATCAGTCTCTGACCCAACATAGGAAATGTTGGCATACCAACTGATGCCAGGCTAAATAGACAATAGGTGCAGGAGTATGCCATTTGGCCCTTCGAGCCAGCACCTCCATTCAATGTGATCATGGATGATCATTCCCAATCAGTACCCCGTTCCTGCCTTCTCCCCATATCCCCTGACTCTGCTATTTTTAAGAGCCCTATCTAGCTCTCTTGTAAGCATCCAGAGAACCTGCCTCCATCGCCTTCTGAGGCAGAGAATTCCACAGACTCATCACTCTCTGTGAGAAAGTGTTTCTTCGTCTCCGTTCTAAATGGCTTACTCCTTATTCTTAAACTGTGGCCCCTGGTTCTGGATTCCCCCAACATCGGGAACATGTTTCCTGTCTCTAGCGTGTCCAAACCCTTAACAATCTTATATGTTTCAGTGAGATCCCCTCTCATCCTTCTAAACTCCCCAGTGTACAAGCCCAGCTGCTCAATTCTCTCAGCATATGACAGTCCAGCCATCCCGGGAATTAACCTTGTAAACCTACGCTGCACTGCCTCAATAGCAACAATGTCCTTCCTCAAATTAGGGGACCAAAACTGCACACAATACTCCAGGTGTGGTCTCACTAGGACTTGGTACAACTGCGGAAGGACCTCTTTGCTCCTACATTTGATTCCTCTTGTTATAAAGGCCAACATGCCATTTGCTTTCTTCACTGCCTGCTGTACCTGCATGCTTACTTTCATAGACTGATATACAAGGACCCCCAGATCCTGTTGTACTTCCCCTTTTCCCAACTTGACACCATTTAGATAGTAAAGATGGGAGAAGTGATCCTCTGCCCCAACCACCACATGCTACTGAAAAATCAAATTCATACTTGTAGGTGGTTGCTGGTGTGAACCACATTAGAACCCAGTGCAATTTGTGAAGAGTGGTGTGGTTCCGAATCAGATTTGAGATTTTATCCAGGGTTTACGTCAAAGTCTGGATTACCACTTCACTGCAATTGATTTGATCATCTAAGCATGTCTTGGTCATGTATGCAAACTAAGGTTTGACATTGTAAGACTGCTGGACTGGAATATCATACATCTGTTTTGGACCATTTTATTATTTTAAATCTGTTGCCTTGATTACTCGGAGAATATAATATAATATGCTAGGTATTCTAGGCAAAACATTTTCTAGGTTCAAATTCAGCATAAATCTAATTCCACATTATGTCCCTGGCATTAAAGCTGGAAAATAACATAATTATTTCTTGATCCTCCAGCAATCTCAAATTGAACAATTTCCTCTGGACATTTTAAAGTTTAGTGCAAAAATTTGGCCCATCCCAGTTTAGTTGTTCCTCGGTAGTATGTGAGGGCAGCAGAAATATTCTATTTTCATCATGGCGGATGCCAATATAGGCATACAATCACATTTTTCTGGAGGGTTGCCATGTTATTCGAAGTTAATTAATTGCATTTTGCAGCCAAGTTGTGTTCATGCAACTGAAACTAATTTAAAACAATTTCTCTCTTGGAAGAAATATTAATAGCAGTTCTATTACAACATGTTAATTTTTTGTCTACAAATGCTTGTTACAGATTCGGATTTGTCCCTACAACTGAGAACTATGGAGAATAAAAAAGGAACTTCTGAACAGATCCTACTAGAGCCTTACCATTATGTGCTTCAGTTACCAGGTAATGTTTTTATGATTCCCTTGTTTAAGAATGGTATTAAACAGTTTGAGAGGGAGGGGTAGTCAGCTGTTTTTATTTTGGAAAGCATTTGCTGTAACAATATTGCATTCTAACATTTTGCTTGATTCTTGCCATTTAATCTGGGGAAGAGGGTACTGCTGGCATTTGTTGCCTATACATGCTTTGATGTGTCTTGGGGGTAGTTAAGACATTCATATTGACATAGGCTGTAAAATGTACAGCACTGGCAGATTAAGGATGCAGTGTTTCCTACCTGTAGTAAGATATTTTGAATCTTTGCTAACCATTACATTAGGTCAGCAAATCCTCAGTGGCAGCACTTGTCTTTCATGTGAGAAGGTGGCTTTATTGGTGGGATGGCTTGTATGCAGATGATTGGCATGGAATCCCTTGGATTGTTTTCCAGCTGTGACCTTGGGATAGTGCAAAGTGCAGCAGACTTGTTGGGTACAAGTAGTGCATGTTGCAGCTACAAACTATTTTCATCTTTTTTAGTTTAGTTTATTATTGTCACGTGCACCGAGGTATAGTAAAAAAGCTTTGGTCTGCGTGCTTTCCAGTCAAAGAAAATACTACATTCAATATATACTTTAATGTCATTTTAACTGAGTACTTACATACGCAGAAGAAACAAAAATTGTTTCTCAATCAGTTCCCATCAGTGCAGTTAATAAAACAGAATAAATACATACAACTTTAAAAATTTTTAATTAACATATCTAAAAGTAGGCCTAAAATTTGAACTAAAAAGCAGACAATCAGTCCGAACAGTGGCATGCTTTGACAGGTGCCTACACATGAATGCATTCAAAGGCAGCAGATCCTTTTCTGAGACCAGCGCTCAAAGAGTCGCCAAACTCTGGCAACATTGTGGGCTAACGTCCTTCATTTTGTTTAAACAAATCCTATTCTCTGGTTGCTGGTCCTGTAGCACTAAACCAGTACCTTCATTTGGCTGTTGATTATCAAAAGGTTATAATATTAATATCATTAGTAAGTGAGCAACATCTGATTATTCTCCGACTGGCTGAATTGGCAACATGTGCTCCTGAGTAATTAGTTGGAGGTTTAAGTCCATCCCAGAATTTAAGCACAAAATGAAACTTGGCATTTGTGTTTTTGATGCATTGGATCAAGACTACATGTATATACATGATATAAGATTCCATCACAATTTCGAGGAAGAACAAGCAATGTACCCAGTATTTTTCCTTCTGCCAAGATCACCAAAAATGGGTGTTAATCTGAACCCTGTTTATGGGATAAAAAGGAAATGAAGATCATGATTTATACCAAAGATAGACACAAGATCCTGCAGTAACTTAGCTGGATGGGCAGCATCTCTGGAGAAAATAGATGGGTGACATTTCGGGTTGTGATCCTTCTTCAGACTGAAGGGCCCCGAGCCGAAATGTCACCAATCCATTTTCTCCTAAGATGCTTCCTGCCCTGCTGAGTTACTCGAGCATTTTGACTATTGTGTTTGTGGGAGTTTTCTTGACACATCTTTGCATTTCTTACAACAGTGACTACGTGTTCGGAAAACTATTCAATTACAATTGCTTATTAAGAACTTTGGGATCTGAAGTTGTGAAAACCATTATGTAGATATATATCTATATAATTAAAAGTCTCATCTTGACCACTTCCTGTCTGCGCTCTATATTGATTTTAGAAAAAAACACTAACGTATATCGCTATGATTTTTGCCATCTTACTCAGTCTTCCGGGGGGGGGGGGGCAAGACTATAAAACCACAGATGCCTGGAGTTAACTGAGTCACTCTGCAAGATCGTGAGGGAGAGGCCATGACACTCATTCTAAGCTGTGAATCGACTGAACTGTGAGTCTGCAATGTACTTGCAATAAATGATTTGTTAGCCCTTGATGACAATACCAAGAGTTGTTTAGCCTGCTGCCCTGCCTGTGCTTGAAACTGCAATGCTTTATTAGGTCCGACTGTTTGGAAGGAATAAATGCTTTATTAGATCCAACTGTTTGGTTCAAAAGTCCTGCTCATTTTGTGACTTCCGCTTAGTGGACAGGTCGCGCTGATTGCGTAGTTTCTGGTGAGTGCAGAGGTCGCGTTGATTGCGTAATTTCTGGTGAGTGCAGAGGTCGCGCTGAATGCGGAAGTGCTGCTGACTGCGGAAGCCCCAGAGTGGAGAAGCCACGCTCAGCCGTGTGAGTATTCAAGAAAGTTTACTGCCACATGTATGGTGAGTGAGCGTGTGTGTGGTCTCAGTGACTGAGCTGCCAGCCCAACAATCCATTCGGCCCACAATGTCCATGCTAGCCCTCTGGAAACCAGACCCTTTGGCCCACAACACCCTGCTAGCGCTCCAGAAAGCGCCCCCCCCCCCCCCACACACTGAATTGGTGGAGAGGTGGAATATTGTGTTGGGGGGCCAGCCCTGTTTGAAGCTGGGACCCAAAGGGTCCCACTTAGTATAGTTTTTTATAAATTGCTGAAACTGCAGTGCGATTGGAGTCCTACTCTTTTGAATAATAAACTGATTTTTCTTTTTTGCTCTATTCAAGGGGGAAAAAAGGATTTTATCTACCATCCGAGCTAAACTGTAATAACCTAAATTATAACCAACATTAAGTCCCTTTAACTCCATACAATAAGCAAAATGGTTGCTTAGACTCATCGATTTTTTAAAATCAATGGGCGCAAGTCTTTATTGACCCGTGCAAAACCATTTGAAAAACCACATTGCCAAAAACATTATGAAGATAACACTATCATTATTGCAGAATTTTTCAAATTGCTCATTTAAGCACCAAGATGTATCCAATTGCGTATTAATTTATAAACTTGTTACCTGGAGTATTCAAATGTCTTAATGTCATTATCGATTTGACTCTCACAGATTCAAGTTTCCCTAATTTGTGGTCACCTTTCAATGAGTTGGATTTTAATCATGGGTACATTCAGCATATTCAGCTTTTTAAAGACTCTGGCAAGCCCTGTAACTTGCTACTTTTACTTACAAGGTTGAATGAGCCTTTACAAAATAAAGATGGAAACTGCCAGGAATAGTCATTTTGGAAAGCCTTGCAGAGTAAGGGAGACGGTTGACAGTTTTTGGATCTAGAATTTTGATATGAAATCTCCACAGACACTGACCAAAGTATTTCAACAATTTCTCGTTTTCAGGTTTGTCATCAATAGTACTTTGCTGATGTTTCTAACAATATAATCCACTGAATAACTTCAGCATTTTGTCTGTGTGTGGTGTCTGCAGGCTCGGGTTTTCATGGGTACTATCAGACCCTCCTAGATTCTTTTGGAAAAGCTGTAACTCCGTTCTTGCTTCTGAAATTGGCCAAAATTAGATCGGGCAAGGAGGCAAATATGTCCCTAGTTAGGAAAACGCTAGTTATTGCAGTGAGAGCGGAATTATAGATTTTCACTTAAATTGTACTGTATGGTTAAGCTTTTACAGCATAAAATTCTAAACTAAAATTTTAGCTCCTAAAACGGAACTAATTTTTGAAGTATGCCACATTTCCTAATGCATTTAAAAGCACTCGCATTTATTGTGTTTCCAGGAAAACATTTTATAGTTTGGCTGTTTAATGAGTGCTTCATAAATTAGTGAGAAATAAGCTACAAAGTGATTTGGACTGCACCCAGCAGGATCACAACCATCTGATCAAAATTTGCTGCACATGGCTGAAGCAGCTCAAGTAATCTATGCACATGTTTGGGGTTCTATTCGTGAAACTTTACATTTATATGCCTTTTAATATGGTAAAGCAAGGATCTTTCATGAGTAATAAAGCAAAATTACACGATACTCAAACAGATCATTAAAAGCTTGGCCATAGTTTTGTGTAGTAAAAGACGAGACATTGGCTTTGTGAGGTGATTCTAGAATTTGGAGCTTTACACCTAATGGGGTTAACTACTGGTGGTGTAGTAATTTATAATTTGTAAGCAAAAGGTCGGCATATGAAGGTTGCATCATTAAGGTTACACAGCATCGAAGCTGAGAAACTGCAGAGGTCAGTAGATGTAGTGGTGATGTGTGAACACAACTTGTGTGATTTAAAGAACAACTTTGAATAAGCATATCTTTATATAGGCAACATATTGGGAGCACCAAAGACTGCAACGGATTAAGAGATGTATGGACGAGGCTTTTGCGTGCAGGTGATCCAAAGTAGGGTTGGAGCCTAGGTTGTATTGTAGCCTCTCAAATTATTGCCCATCTTCAGTGAATTATTGTTTAAATTCTTCCAGTTGGGTTTCTGCCTGTTAAATTTGGAAATAGTCCTGATCAAAATCACAAATAATAGTCAATGTGATTGTTAGATAAGTTAGTTTAGATATTTCAGTGCACAGTTAATGACACTCTTCTCTTGTCATCACCAGTGCATCTCCATCTTCATTCGGATTGTGGAATTATCAATATCTGTTCCCTTTTTATCCAGTAGTAGCTGAGAATATTGAGCATTGGCTTCTCATATCCTCTGCACAAAACCATTACTCATGTCTCCAAAGATTATCCTAGTTTTTTATTTCTCTCAATCATGTGCTCTTTCAAGTCAAGAGTTTATTGTCATGTGTCCCAGATACGACAATGAAATTCTTGCATTGCTGCAGCACAACAGGATATTGTAGACACAAATACAGGTCAGATCAGTGTGTCCATATACCATTGAATATATATAACACACACAGACACACACACTTCATAGTTTGTTTCAAGTTGTGTTTAATAGTCTGATGGCTGTGGGGAAGAAGCTGCAAGCCACGATGCAACCGGTCAGCATGCTCTCTACTGTGCACCTCTAGAAGTCAAGGAGGACTCACTCGAACATACCGACTCTCTGTAATCTTCTCAGGAAGTAGATGCGCTGATGTGCTTCCTTTATGATTGTACCAGTGTTCTGGGACCAGGAGAGATCTTTGGAAATATGAATGCTCAGGAATTTCAAGTTCTTGACCCTTTCCACATAAACGGGACCGTGGGACCCCTTCCTTCACTTCCCACCTTCCACCCAGCTGAGCATTATCCAGACTGATGGCAGACATGTGTACCTTATTTTATCTCCTAACTGCTCCACTGCCCCGAATTGTCAGATTATTTGACATCAAGTATTGTATAAGTAGAAACTCGCCATGCTAAATCCTGGATGATCCAAGCCTCTGTCTTTGTCATAACCTCCCCTTTCCTAGCCAACCTTCTTGATTTTGTTCTTTACCGTTGGCATATTTGACTAGTGGTAAGCTTCAGTCCACATTATTGCGATGCAGTTTTTATAGCTACTTCAGCTAACCATGTGAAACTCTTGCAACGAGTTGTAGGTGCTGTTTGGCTATTATAGCGTACAGTTGGTTGGTCTGTCTTTTTTTTAATAAGTTGCCTGAAACCATGCTGCTCATATTATAATCTGCACCAAATCCTGTTTACCCATTACTCCCGTGCTTTTTTAGCTCATTGAGAAAACTTCTAGCCCTAATTTCCAAATGAATTTGCCATCCAATTTAATTTAATATTTTGTTAACGTGAATGCAATTTTTCTATTCACAAAAGTTACATACGTTGAATATTTAGTCTGTTTTTCTCTTGTGGTTTCCAGCACTTTGTTTTGTACCTCAAGTTATTGCATCAGATAATGTTACTTGGAGTGGGGAAGATGGGTGGACATGACCATGAGTGGTACTGGTAATAGAAATGAATGTGTGTGGAAGTTTATCCTCGAATGACACCAAGCTAGCAAGCAGAGGAGCAAAAAGTTAAGTGCGGGGAGGAGCTCAACAGCACAGGCAGCATTTGTGGAGTGAATTGGGTTCAGCCTCAAGACTGGTCCTGATCCAAAACGTTGTCTTCCTTATCTCCCCCCCCCCCCCCCCCCCCCCCACAGATGCTGCTCTCTTGTTGAGTTCCGCATTTTGTTTTGCTCAAGATTCTCCAATCTGAAGTCTTTAGTGTTTTAGTTTTTGTTGATGGCCAGGGATATGAGATGGATTCTGGATTTTTTTTCTGTGCTCAATTGAATTACCTTGGAGTGAAGAGGTCAGGATCACTGGTGAAATGGAGTAGGACATTGGCCAACGTGTGGAAACAGGACAGACCACAGTCCTGCCCATCCATTTTCTGGACTTTGACACCTACCATTTGAGGCATGCATCGGCTGAGGGGTGGGTGAGGTTAGCAGATGCATCAACTTCGTGTTCCACTCCTGGACCTAATTGAGGGATGCCCTGTAATGGACAGAGGAACAGATACACTTCTTACCTACTCCTTTGCTTTTCTTACAATTTATGCAGCCTGCATTTGTTTGAGAAAGGAGCTTGACTAAAGCATAGCATTTTTATTTTTAATGTACACGTTGAATATGGTTGTAAATTATTTTTTTCACATTTAAACTTCAACTGTAATAATTTTTGATCATATGCCTGTAGAAATGGTGAACAACCCTAACAGGCTACCCTGTGGCACAGCTTGGTTCTCACCTGCAGACTCATTCATTTAGCAGAAAAGATGCAGCTGTGAGGGCAGCAGATAGTTGGGTGCAAAAGGTAAGTGAATGCGAGGCATTTGCAGGGTTGGGTCTGATACACCCCAGTGTTTTGAATGATCTTTGTGGCAGTGTGTGTGTATAAAGCACAAAGAATAAACCATTGAGAGTGTGGTAATGGAACTGGAGCCGGACAAGATACTGCAGATAATTCCCTTGTAATGTCTGGCTAGAAAAGAACAAAATCATTTGAAGTAAATTCAAGAGTTTATTGTCATGTGGCAAGATATTTTCAGGCTTCTGTACCTTGTACCTGAAGGCAGCGGAGAGATGAGTGTGTGGCCAGGATAGTGTGGGTCCTTGATGCTGCCAGCCTTTGTGAGGCAGTGACTGGTAGATCCCCTCGATGGTAGGGAGGTCAGCGCCGATGATGGACTGGGCAGTGTTTACAATTTTTTGCAGTTTTTTCCACTCGGTGCACAAGTGGCCAAACCAAGCCACAATGCGACTGGTCAGTATACTCTCTACTGTGCACCTGTAGATGTTCGAGATAGTCATATCTATTTAGCAATATGGGACAGTGATGTGGTTAACAATGCCACAGCCTGTGCAAGGTTTGAGATGAAAAATTACTTGTCACAATCACAAAAGTATGTTAATTGCTCATTTGACCGTGGAACATTTATTGGAGGAAAGATGGGCGCTGATTTGAGAGGAGGTATAAGTTGTAAAGAGGTGGTAATTCACAAGGGTGTTTGTTTCTGTGGAAATTCATGCTGCTGTATGAAGGTAGAACATGTGCGGTCCTTGTGTAATTGTGATTTTTTTTGGCATGAGCTATTTATCCCATGACTCCCTCACACCCCTTGATCATTCACTCCATGTTCTTCATTTCACGAAAGCATAGGTCATAAATTTGCACAGTCATGTTGCATAGTTCCATTACATCGATCCTGGGTTATTAACTCGTTCAATCCATCTTTGTCACACAATTGTTAATACTTTTGCCGAACAATCTTTTTTGTGGTAGTTTTGAAATAACTATCTGCCTCAACTTTGACGGTGGGATTAGAAACATAGAAAACGGGTGCAGGAGGAGGCTATTCGGACCTTCAAGCCAGCACCGCCATTCATTGTGATCATGGCTGATCGTCCCTAATCAATAATCCGTGCGTGCCTTCTCCCCATATCCCTTGATACCACTAGCCCCTAGAGCTCTGTCTAACTCTCTCTTAATTCCATCCAGTGATTTGGCCTCCACTGCCCTCTGTGGTAGGGAATTCCACAAATTCACAACTCTCTGGGTGAAAAGGTTTTTTCTCACCTCAGTCTTAAATGACCTCCCCTTTATTCTAAGACTGTGGCCCCTGGTTCTGGACTCGCCCAATATTGGGAACATTTTTCCTGCATCTAGCTTGTCCAGTCCTTTTATAATATATGTTTCTGTAAGACCCCCATCCTTCTAAACTCCAGTGAATACAAGCCTAGTCTTTTCAATCTTTCCTCATATGTCAGTCCCGCCATCCCAGGGATCAATCTCGTGAACCTACGCTGCACTGCCTCAATCACAAGGACGTCCTTCCTCAAATTAGACCTAAACTGTACACAATACTCCAGATGTGGTCTTACCAGAGCCCTATACAACTGCAGAAGAACCTCTTTACTCCTATACTGAAATCCTCTTGTTATGAAGGCCATCATTCCATTAGCTTTCTTCACTACCTGCTGTACCTGCAAGCCAACTTTCAGTGACTGGTGTACAAGGAAACCCAGGTCTCGCTGCACCTCCCCCTTACCAAACCTAACCCCCATTGACATAATAATCTGCCCCCTTGTTTTTGCCGCCAAAGTGGTTAACTTCACATTTATCTATAGAATACTGCATCTGCCACGCATCTGCCCTCTCACTCAACCTGTTCAGGTCACCCTGCAACCTCCAAACATCCTCTTCACAGTTCACACTGCCACCCAGGTTTGTGTCATCAGCAACCTGCTAGTGTTGCTCCTAATTTCCTCTTCCAAATCATTAATATATATGGTAAACAGTTGCGGCCCCAACACCGAGCCTTGCGGCACTCCACTCGCCACTGCCTGCCATTCTGAGAAGGACCCGTTCACTCCTACTCTTTGCATCCTGTCTGCCAACCAATTTTCTATCCATGTCAACACCCTACCCCAATACCATGTGTTCCAATTTTAGTCACCAGTCTCCTGTGCGGGACCTTATCAAAGGCTTTCTGAAAGTCTAAATACACTACATCCACTGTCTCCCCTTCATCCATTTTAGTGATATCAGGATTTCCCGGTGGCTCAGCACTTGAACTCCCTCTCCCATTCTGAGTCCGACCTTTCTGTCCTGGACCTCCATGGCCAGAGTGAGGTTCACTATAAATTGGAGGAGCAGCACCTCGTATTTCACTTTGGTAGTTTACACTCCAGCGGTATGAACATCGACTTCTCCAATTTTAGGTAGTCCCTGCTTTTTCCTTCTTTCCCCTCCCCTTCCCAGCTCTCCACCAGCCCACTGTCTACGCCTATTCCTTTCTTCTTCCCGCCCCCCAACCCCACATCAATCTGAAGAAGAGCCCATAGATGCTGCCTCACCCGCTGAGTTTCTCCAGCATTTTTGTCTACCTTCAGGATTTCCATGATCATTTACATTTGAAATGTTTTCTTTCACCTTTTCTGAATAGTCAAGCATAAAATTGACAATAAACACTGGGACAGTACTTCACGGGGTAATATTTTATCAACCACGTTTACATATCGCTATCACCTTATCAGTGCAAACATGTCGATGATTAACTGTATACATGCTGTCAATGCAGTACACTCCAGTCAGTGAGCATAACTACCTCCGCCCAAACTAGCAATGTGTTAAGACTCGGTAATGATAATTAAAAAAATTTAATTGGCAAATAGGCTGATTTATTAATATAAGGAATCGCAGGTGGACCAAAATATTGTGGGATGTAGCTGGAGAAACCACTTGGTAATGCACCACAATGATCTCACCAAGAATGGTGTCGGGAAGAAGGCAAACCAAATGTATTACAAAATTTCAGTTGCTTAAGGATCAGCTCTGAACAAATAATTAGAAGGGGTGAGCTGGAAACAAACCTTTAAGCCTTGTGGTTTTGCATGGTAAGTTGCACCGTAACAAGGTGGCTTTGTGTATTTTTCTGCTTGATTTACACTAATCTTTTGAGTGCAGTAAAAGTGTCGTGTGGCTTGCATCCAAATGCATGTTATCACTCTGTTTAATGCTAGAATCTAGGTAAACGTCTCCTACATGGGAAACATGTTTTCGCTTGGATTATTTCATTGCCTTAAGTGCAAACGAGTACACTGAAATGTATTTGGGGTTGTATTTTAACCTTCCCATTTTACAGGTTTTTCTACATTAGAGGCAAAGGAATAATTCAAATTTCATGTAATCAAATTTCTAGAATTGTGTATTTTGAATTAAGGCTCAAATTGAAGTAATATTATTCCTGATTCAGTGATCTCCTAATTTGTGCATTTTAGAGCCTGAAAAATTAATTGCTTGGATGTGATGAATTCAGGGTGTGATGGCTCTGGTATGTCTAATTTAGTGCAGGAATGGCAGGACTGTCATGTTGATAGAATGGAGCAGCTGGGCGTGTATACTCTGGAATTTAGAAGGATGAGATGGGATCTTATTGAAACATAAGATTATTAAGTTGGGTTTGGACACGCTAGACGTAGGGAAACATGTTCCCAATGTTGCAGGAGTCCCGAACCAGTGGCCACAGTTTAAGAATAAGGGGTAGACCATTTAGAACCGAGATGAGGAAAAACTTTTTCACGCAGAGGTTTGCGAATCTGTGGAATTCTCTGCCTCAGAAGGTGGTGGAGGCCAATTCTCTCTATGCTTTCAAGCGAGAGTTGGATAGAGCTCTTAAAGATAGCAGAGTCAGGGGATATGGGGAAAAGGCAGGAATGGGGTACTGAGTGCGGATGATCAGCCAGGATCACATTGAGTGGTGGTGCTGGCTCGAAGGGCCGAATGGCCTAATCCCGCACCTATTGTCTATTGTAATGTAAAGTTACATTAATTATTCTGGTCATATGTCAGGGGAAACGTGCTAAGGATCAGTCTCTGAGAAATCCTGCAACATAGTGCATTCTAAGATTTGGCACCATCCAAACAAAACTGGCTCAGATCATGTTGGACTAGACTAATTAATGGAAAAGGTAGCAGCAATAACGAGAATGAACTTGCAGTATGACAATTTGACTTTATTAAAAATAATAAATTGTAGAATTGAAAATTGAAAGGAAGCTTTTGGGTTATTAGTCTTATCTAGTTATCTAGAACATGTTCTTCAGGAAAGAAAGCATCTGCCATTTATGTCAGACTTCAGCTACATACAGTATGAATGTCATTGACTTTTGTCCTTGCTTCGGTGGCCACCCATTCATCCTGAAGATATTTAATTAGTGGACACAGTAGGATACACCTGCAGCTCTCAAGTTTCAATCTCCCAACTATCTGGAAGGGCAAGGCCTCCATGTCACACGTTTTATTATATTGTTCCATCGTCGTCATTGGTGATTCTCCTGGAAGATATTGGAAACCTGGATACGACCTAATAAAATTGTGGTGCTCACCATCACAAAATATTTTATTTTTGTTGGTTCAAGCCGGCGAATTATTACCACCATCTAGAAAACAACCAGGGGGTTACACAAAAAGCTGGAGAAACTCAGCGGGTGCAGCAGCATCTAAGGAGCGAAGGAGATAGGCGACGTTTCGGGTCGAGACCCTTCTTCAGACTGGTCAGGGATCAGGGAAACGAGAGATATAAAATTTATATCTCTCGTTTCCCTGATCCCTGACCAGTCTGAAGAAGGGTCTCGACCCGAAACGTCGCCTATCTCCTTCGCTCCTTAGATGCTGCTGCACCCGCTGGGTTTCTCCAGCTTTTTGTGTAACCCTCGATTCTCCAGCATCTGCAGTTCCTTCTTTAACACTCTAGAAAACAACCAGGTATAGCCTGTACATCAAGTCGGGGAAATGTCTGTAAAAAATAATTTGTGTGAGGTTGCATGTGATATGTAGTATAATTAGTGTCAGTGAAACTTGTACTAAAATGTAGATATTAATTGAAAAAAACAACTGCCCAGGAAATCGGTGATTCCATCTCTTGGTCTTCTATTTTGTGGGGACAGGGATGAAATGTGAAAGATGACCGTTGGCCACTAATTGTAATTAGTCTATTTCTTTCGACAAGGTAAACAAGTGAGAACCAAACTTTCACAAGCCTTTAACCATTGGTTGAATGTCCCTGAAGAAAAATTGCAGGTAAGATTTCCTTCCTTTGTGTTGCATGATTTGCAAATAACTTATTTCCTAAAATACAATGTCATAATAGATCCACAGAGGATGCCATCTCTGTGGCTCTTCACACTGTCCTGACCCACCTGGAAAGACAGGGCACCTACTTGAGGATGCTCTTCATTGACTATAGCTCTGCATTCAATACGGTCATCCCTTCCAAGCTCACCACCAAACTCCACCAGCTAGGCCTCAGCTCACTGATATGCGATTGGATCCTGAATTTTCTGACTGAGCAACCGCAAGCAGTGAGACTGGGGCCGCACCTGTCCTCCACTATCACCCTGAACACCGGCACACCACAGGGCTGTGTACTGAGCCCCATGCTCGACTCCCTCTTCACCCACGACTGTGTCCCAGCATTTGACAACAACACCATTGTCAAATTTGCAGACGACACAACGGTGATCGGGCTGATCACCAACGGTGATGAAACAAACTATAGAGCGGAGGTGCAGAACCTGGTGGACTGGTGCTCACGGAACAACTTGTCGCTAAACACCTCCAAGACCAAGGAGCTGATTATCGACTTCAGGAGGTCACAGAATGGGGAATACGCCCCAATCTCCATCTATGGAGACAGTGTGGAGAGTGTCCAGCTTCAAGTTTCTGGGCACTCGCATCTCAGAGGACCTCACATGGTCCACCAACACCGCTGCGCTGGTCAAAAAGGCACAGCAACGACTGTTCTTCCTAAGAACATTGAAACAGACTGGTCTGCCCCAACAGCTGCTGATGACCTTCTACCGCTGCACCACAGAGAGCATACTAACGTATGGCATCTCTGTGTGGTATCTCAGCTGCACGGAGAGGAGAGGTCTTCAGCGCGTTGTCCACAGAGTGCAACAGATTATTGGGACACAGCTACCAGCCTTGGAGGGCATCTACCACACACGGTGCCTCAGGAAGGCTGTCAGCATACATTAGGACTCCTCTCACCCTTGTAATGGACTGTTTGAACAACTCCCTTCTGACAGATGTTACATGGCCTTCTACGCACGCACTACCAGACTTGGGAACAGCTTCATTCCCAGAGCTATAGCGGCTCTGAACCGGCCCTGCTGAGTACCCCCCCCACCCCCACCCCCATGGACTGTCTCCCCCGGCCTCGCACTTTAGTCCGTGTTGATGTTACTGGTCAAATGTTCGTTTTTACAAACCTTGTTCTCGAGGGTTGCTAACCGAAATCTCGAAGTTGCAAACCAAATCTCATTGCACTTATGTGTAATGACAATAAAAGATATTACTATTATTAATTGAGTAGATTAATGCTGAAATGGGAAAACTGAGGGGGATTCTATTCTGTGCCGCTGAGGTTAATTAGCAACAACCCATTTGTCAAGTTAGGCGAACTTAAGTGGAAGATGTCTTCAAAGGTGTATGATAAATAGTTGTTAAAATTTACAGTTAAAATTGATTGATGTTGCTCTGAATGCTATGTCCAATATCTGCTTTGTTTACAATGGGTAATAGATTTTGGCAGAGTTGGAATCTAGTGCATGTTGCTTCTGATTTTACAGATTTTAGATTTTGTGCAGGTTGCGACGTGTAGTTTGAATTTGAATGGGTTTAACCTCCATCATAGTGAATCTGTTAGATTAATGATAGGGTGAGGTTTTATTATTGGCAAGCAGATGAACATTGCAACGTTGGGACTAGTCATATTTAGGTCCTGATCTCATTCTGTCAGAATTTTTATTGGAGATAAATAAGGCCTTCACAATTACAATTATATATCAACTCTTGAACACTCTGTTCGATTTTGCTACTTTGAGTATTCACTGACACTCATCATGCCCTGTTACTCTGTTATTGAGTGGTCAATGAAATTCATTATTTATGTGGTATCCTGGCAAGGGTGTCATTTATTGTCTGTCCCTAATTGCCCTTGAAAGTTGAAAGACATTGCTGTAGTTCTTGTGGTTATTTTTTAACATCATTTATATTATTGAGCCCAACATCTCATCTAGCTGTGTTTGACTGAAAGGCAGTTCATGCTTAAAGGTCAGCATGGCCGACTGATCATTTATCTTTGTTGATAGTCTTGGGAGCTTTTCCACTCCCGTTGATTAGCACAGTTCAGTCATTTTAGTAGCTTACAGAGGCTAATTAATAAACTCTTAAATTGGAGACTCTTAATCTCTTGGATTTCTCTTAAAGAAATTGGATTTCTCTTAAAGAAATTGAAGATCCTGGAATCTTGAGGAAAAAAAGTGCCGTGGGATCTCAGCAGGATCTCTGCATCTGTGAAGGAAATGCACAGGTGACGATTTACGTCGGAACTCTTCAGATTTGAAGGATGCTGGCCTGAAATGTCTGCATTTGCTCCACGGGTGTAACCTGACTCCTCCAGTGCTATATTTTACTGTCATAGATTTATCTTTGGTTTTGGTAATGTCCAGTCCACTACCACCACAGGAACCTGTTTGCATCTTGGATGAGCACTGGTTGCAATGCGACGCAGGTTTAGCACTTCAGTTGCTAAGTGCAAATATTGAATATTGATCTTCAGTACTGCATGTGAAAAGTAAGGATGACATAAATTTGCTGAAACTACAAAAGTGTGTGATTAAATATTAAAATATAATGGAACCTATAATATGAAAGTACTTTTTGATATGTCTGCATTTCCATGCACTTCACAGGAACCGTATCAAACTAAATTCGACACTTCATGATATATTTGGGTGCTGATATATCTTAAGCAATGTAAAATGGGGAAAACAGCTAAGAGGATAGAGAACTTTCCAGAGCACAGCATTTGATATATATTTTGCTGATGAACAATTAAATTCACAAATACTTGGTAGGGGAGAAAATGAGGGCTGTAATGTTGGAGGAGATTATTCATGCACAAGTAGAAACAAAAGGCTATGAATGGAATGCAAGGAGAAAAACTTTAAAATCCTTGAACATTGCTAACTCCTGGTGCATCAATCAATGATTGCAAAGTTGATGTGTGAACAGAGCCCAAACATTTGGGTAAATTCTTGAGCAAGGCTTTTTTTTAGTACGGTTCCAATTTCTGCTGTGCACTTCATTTTATTTTGGGAGCTTCATTTCACATTTTGTGTATTTACCCTTTCACCACCCAAAGTCACTGCTCTCAACTTGGTCCATGTGAGTTTCTGTTCATTGATGATTCCAGGATGTTAATGACATTGGACTGAATGTAAAGGGTAAATTCTGCTTGGCACTTTTTTGCAAACAAAACACCCTATGCCGTGCAGCTCGAGTCTTGGCTCATTTGCTGAGACGTTGAGAATGGAATTGAATATTCAGACATTGATTAGTGACCATCCCTACTTCTGTCCATAAGGTCATTGCTTAAATAGCTGAAGATGATTGGGCTTCGACCTTCAACTATTTTTAACAAAAGGCAGAAAATAATGTGAGCAGCAGCTACTTCCATCTTGCGACTTTGGTGCTTACACCTAGGCTTAAAATCCCATTGCCAACAAGCTGAAATGTTGATCCTTAAACCCTTCCATGTTAATAATCTGAATCTTTGTAGATTCTGTGGTAGAAGTATATTTCTGAACGTAGAATAAAGGCTCCCTTTTATTCTCATGCAGGCACACCCCAGCTTAGTTGAAGGTTCTGTTCCTTTTCAATTCATTTTATTGAATAATCTCCCTAATACGACCCATTTTTAAACTAATGGAATATACGCTTTATCCATTCATAATATACAGAATGTTTTAATTTTATCCTCAGTGAATCTGGTTGTATCTGTTTCATAGTTGTACATGTGCATCTGTTGAACTTGTGAAAATTTGGCTCATTCACACTGGGTTGAAATGGTATGCAAAACTACCCAGAGCGCTGTCACTCTCAGCATCCTCCCAGACTCTGGGATTGTGTTCTAATGCTAACAAAAGCTTCTTCAAAATATGAAATGGTGTAGAAGAGTTACATGCCACAGACTGGAAAAATGGCAAAACTGGTAGAAATGGGTAGCCTTTGATCATTGAATGGGAAAGATTGGGCCAAATGGGTTTTTATGTAGGTCATGTCAAAGAATGAAGCTGAATAAGTTCTAAATGGTGAACGTTCAGAACATTTTGTAGCTGGTCTATGATTAGCTTCATTTTACTGATTAATTATACTAATACAACCCAGTGTTAAACTAATGGAATATACACTGCATCCAGTCATACTGTATATCATGTTAAAATGTCATGATAGAGGACTGAAAATCAAAGGCTTCTGGAGTGTTGATTTTATTTTGGGGACTGAGTGCACAAGAGTTAAATTAGTTCACTGCTGCACAAAGCCCTGTTTATGCACCACCATGGAGAACGAAGAGCAGTTGTGATCTTTTGAATGATTTATGGGTCTTGGAGGAAGTACGGTAGAAATTTCCTAAAATAATATTAGAGCTAGAATTAGATTCGGAATAGGTTACACAACTACAGCTGTATTCTTTTGAATTTCAACGGCTTAAGGAGCATTTTGTTCCAGATTTTAACATGTTAAAGGATTCTGATGATCAAAGGATCAATTTCCTAATAAAGAACCTAATTTCCATGAAGCAGTCTTAAAATTAGGACCTGACCTTTGGAAGCACGAGGTTAGGGGAAATTTGGAATACCTTCTGCAAAGGTCAACTTTAAACCGAGGTTTCTAAAGAGAAGGAGTGTGTACAGTTAATCAGCCATGATATCATTGAATGTTGGAATGGGCTAGAAAATATATAGGCACCTCCTGTTTGTCTTATTAGGCCCCTTATTAGGAATTGATAGAATTATCTGTCTGCCTCTCATTCCTTTTCAATCCTTTCACGTTGTCCTGGAATTAATGAAATTTTTGCCGAACACTAGAAAAATAGTGCAAACTCTAGCATGGACCACAACCAAGCCACCTGGTTTGTACATTTCTTCTGTGCATTGAAGTAAACAATTCAGTTGGGATGTGTTTGCTTAAAGAAAATAACTTTTCAGCTTGGCCAGCAGTAATGACAGCCTTACGATACGATAGAATATTTATCGCAGGAGAAAAATTGATCGGCCAAGTTATAAAAACACAAAATACATGACACATAAAATTAAAGAGACGAGTGGAAAGGATTGGCAATGTGCAAAAATTGCGTTGGGGGGGGGGGGGGGGGGGGGGGGGGGGTTGGGGGTCAGTCTCAGTCTACCCCATGACGGAGGGGGAGGGAGTTGTACAGTTTGTTAGTCACAGGGAAGAAGGATCTCCTGTGGTGTTCTGTACTGCACCTTGTTGGAAAAGGTCTGTTGCTGAAGGTACTCCTCAGGTTGGCCAGTGTGTGGGTGAGCTGTATTGTCCAGGATGCTCCACAGTTTGAGGAGCATCGTTCCCTCCAAGACCATGTCCCATGAGTCCAACTCCGCCCCCAGGATGGAGCCAGCCTTCCGGATGAGTTAATTCTATTGGCACCCGCAGCCTTCGCCCTGCTGCCCCAGCACACGGCAACAAAGAAGATGGCACTGGCTACAACCGATTGGTAGAACATCTGCAGCATCTTACTACAGACATTGACATTCTCAAAAAGTACAACGGACTCTCTCTTCTTGTACAGGGCCTCAACGTTTCTGGACCAGCCCAGTTTACTGTCCAGGTACACTCCAAGGCATTTGTACTCCCTGGTAAATTGCACATCCACACCATTGATGGAGATAGGGGACAGGGGCGTCCCTCCCTTCCTAAAGTCCACCATTAGCTCGTTAGTCTTGTCGGTGTTGAGCTGCAGGTGATTCAGCCTACACCACTCAACAAAGTCATTGACGACACCTCTGTATTCAGCTTCCCTCCCCTCACTGATGCAGCCCACAATTGCAGAGTCATCTGAAAACTTCTGCAGGTGGCAGGAGTCCAAGTTATATCTGAAGTCCGAAGTATAGATGGTGAACGGGAAGGGAGAGAGCACCGTCTCGGTGGGGCCCACTGCCATGTCCGAGACACTGTTCGGTAGCCTGTCATATTGTGGTCGTCCAGTCAGGTTGTTGGTGATCCAGGATACCAATGGAGCATCCACCCTCATCATTTTGTCTAAGAAGGAATTGCAGATGCTGGAAAATCGAAGGTAGACAAAAGTACTGGAGAAACTTAGCGGGTGAGGCAGCATCTATGGAGCGAAGGAAACGGGCAGTGTTTTGGCCCAAAACGTTGCAATTTCCTTCGCATAATTTTGTCAGTTTGTTCCCTAGCAGTGTTAAAGCACTGGAAAAGTTAAAAAACATGACTCTCACAATGCTTCCTGGCTTATCCAGATGAGCATAGGAACAATGAAGCAGGTGGATGATGGCGTCCTCAACTCCCATCTTTTTTGGTAACTGCAGGGGGTCCAGGTTGGGTTTAACTAGGGGTCGCAGGCGAGAAAGCACCAGCCTCTCCAGGGACTTCATGATGTGTGTAGTCAGCGCCACTGGTCTGTAGTCATTGGAGGAGTTGGGCCACTTCCTCTTTGGTACAGGAACCACATCATAGGAACCCTCTCCAGGCTCGGCTTGAAGATATGCTGGAGTACCCCACGGAACTGGCTGATACACGTCTTGAGTACCCTAGGGCTGCAACACTACAACCTCAAATTGGGTTGCAAACAGTACAACCTCAAATAAGCTCTGAACTTCAATAGACTTTATTATTATTATAGCACTATTATTGGTTGTTTGTGCTTTGAGTATATATGTGTATATATATATATATATATGTAAATGTTTGTGCTTGTGAGTATGTATATAGACACATTGAACTTTTTTCCCTTGTTTATCTTACTGTTTACAGTGTACTATGTTTACACATTCTGTTGTGCTGCAGCAAGTAAGAATTTAATTGTTCTTTCTGGGACATATGACATTAAAAGACTCTTGACTTGGCACCATCGGGATCCGTGTCTCCTTTGTTCCTTCCTCACCTGCTCAGCCTTGATGGTCAGGCACAACAAAGAAAGGTCAGAGGAAGTGGACCAGAGGGATTGAGGGGGAAGAGTCTGTCGTGGGGGGGGAAGGCTCTACCATCAAATCTTTTTTTTTTTTTTAAACAAAACTGGTTTAGCTCATTGTCCCAGTCCTGATTGCTGTCTCTCTCCAGGCCATTGGTCTTCTTGTAGCCAGTAATACGCTTCATACAACTCCAGGCATGTTGATCTGCTGTTGTTTCAGCTCCAGCTTCCTCTTGTAGCCATCCTTGCCCTGTCTCCGTCTCGCCTTCAGATTTTTCTGCACCTGTTTCACCTCCTCCCTTTCATCATTCCTGAATTCCATCTTCTTTTGGTTAAGAAGGGCCTTTATGTCACGTTGTTGTTGTTGTTGGGGAAACGGTGTGCAGTCTCAGGGACAATGTTATCTACACGGACCTTTGTGTAGCTGGTAACACAATCCGTAAATCCATTAATGTCCTCTCCATGGGGACTAGAGTGCTGTCAGTGTCACCCGATGGTGTCAGTCTGTGACCTCAAAACAGCCCTGTAGTGTCACAGGCCTCCTGTGAAACTCTACAGTTTAACAGGAAGCAAACATTGCAAACCTTTTTAAAGTAAACTACACCAAGTGGTATCCGTTGGGCCCCATTTCCCCCAACGCAATATTCCACCATTCACCCATAGCCCCCAACTGTGCACGTGTGGCTGTGGGGTTCCCGTTGTGACACGAGTCAGGCATCCCTCCCCAAACTTTGCCTCGCCATCCCTCTTCCTACCCC
The DNA here is from genome assembly GCA_963514005.1 of Raja brachyura. The sequence goes on along the minus strand of OY740785.1, from coordinate 97,523,418 downwards.
GATCCTCCTCAATTCCCCCTCTTCCCCAGCACTCCGTCCCTCCTCTTCATCCTCCCTCTTCTTTCCCCTTTGCTCCTCCCCACTCCTCACCTCCCAATTTCCCACACCCCCACTCTCCCTCACGTCCCCACTGCCCTCCTCCCTCTATCCCCGCTCCCTACCTCCCCCACTCTCCTCTCCCTCTACCCCCCTCCCCCCACTCCCCCCTCCTCACCTCCCCCTCCCCCACTCTCCCTCCTCAACTCCCCCACCAACCCTCCATCTCCCCACCCTACCCCCAGGTTCTACTTCTATCCCCCCCCTATATCCCCATGCTCCCCCACTCCTCACCTCCTCCCCTATTCCACCCCCCCACAATGAAAATCGCGATTTTTAAAAAAATGAAACCTCCCCCTTATCCTCCTCCACACTCACACTCACACTCACTCCCCCCAAATATGTTCCTCGGATCATTTACATCACAGGACAATGGTGAGTAAGGTGGGCCAAACATTGTAGCGCTATCGTGGACTGTTTTGGGATCGCCGCACACTCATACAAACAAACAAGATGACCGTTTTAATAAAATATATAGATTGGATGTTTTTGCAGCTATAAAGGCTTTGTACAAATGCATACATTAGATCATTCATTGTGTTGGGAGCAACTAAGCACATTGTTATAGGCATTATTAGGTAATTGTCTGATTTCCCTGGCTCAATGTCTGCTTTCACTTTCACTCTCACTCATCCCAAGTGTACTGGAGTTAATTATTTCTGTTGTGCAATGCGTTCAGATCACTTTGGTTTTCTACACATCTATTTTAAGATTGTCAACATGAGTGGTGGCCATTTCCAATTGATTTCAATTTTGGTCATTGTTTGGGAAACACCTCATAAAACATAAATTGACAAATGTATTGCTTTTTAAATTGTAATGTCTAATTGCCTCAACTGTTTCAAAAATCTCCGCATTTGTTTCAACTTCACCTGGACATTGTTAAAATGAATCGGTGTTTGTGAAATATGTAACCCAAATATGTTCCTGAAACAGTAATTTATAAAGTAAGGAATCCGAAGTCAAACCATGCATTGTCTTTGAAAGCAACGCACCAGAGTGCAATGGGAAAAGACTGCTGAATACAACATTGTTTCTGCATCTACCCTGTCCAATCCTCTGAGAATTTTATATGTTTCTATAAGATTCCCCCTCATCCTTCTAAATTCCAGTGAATACAAGCCCAGTCGACCCATTCTTTCATCATGTCAGTCCCGCCATCCCGAGAATTAACCTGGTGAACCAACGCTGCACTCCCTCAATAGCAAGAACGTCCTTCCCCAAATGAAGAGACCAAAACTGCACCGAGAGAACACTCCCTGCTTGGGTAGAGACACGCAGACGAAGCATTAATTAAATGGGCACAAAGTGCTGGAGCAACTCAGAGGGTCAAGACAGAATCTGCCTGACTCATTGAATTACGCCAGCACTTCATGCTTTAAAAAAATAAAAATAAACCGGCATCTGTAGCTCTTTGTGTCTACATGAACTGAATGGATATGGACCACGATGCAATAGACAATAGGTGCAGCAGTAGGCCATTCGGCCCTTTGAGCCAGCACTGTAATTCAATGTGATCATGGCTGATCATCCCCAATTAGTACCCCGTTCCTGCCTTCTCTCCATATCCCCTGACTCCGCTATCTTTAAGAGCCCTATCTAGCTCTCTCTTGAAAGTATCCAGCCCTCTGAGGCAGAGAATTCCACAGACTCACAACTGTGTGAAAAAGTGTTTCCTCATCTCCGTTCTAAATGGCTTACCCCTCATTCTTAAACTGTGGCCCCCTGGTTGTGGATTCCCCCAACATCAGGACCATGTTTCCTGCCTCTAGCGTGTCCAACCCCTTAATAATCTTATATGTTTCAATAAGATCCCATCTCATCCTTCTAAATTCCAGAGTATACAAGCCCAGCGCTCCATTCTCTCAGCGTATGACAGTCCCGCCATCCCGGGAATTAACCTTGTAAACCTACGCTGCACTCCCTCAATAGTAAGAACGTCCTTCCCCAAATGAGACCAAAATTGCACTCAATACTCCAGGCGTGGTCTCACCAGAGCCCTGTACAACTGCAGGAGGACCTTGAGGGAGATTGGGGATTGGGAAATTGGCCTTCTCTGGTCTTGTTTTGAGATTGTTAATGAAGTAACTTGATCTGGTCTTGCTTTGAGATTGTTAATTAAGTAAATTGGGTACCTAGAATGTAACCAGGTGACTGTGCAAAAATCTAGAACATTTGTACAAGACAATGATATGAGTGGGGGGAAAACATTTGTGCACCTGATGCCCGTGATCTTGAAATTCACATTAAATTGGGAAGTCAGAGTGGATATTATGGAGTTCTCAAGGAAGTAGTGAAAGTAACTGTATTGCTCTTGCAAAGTGCTGGCATTAACTCCAGTTGAATGATTTTCTTCCATCCTGCAACCTAAGATATGATTGGCATCAATTGACTAACACAGCCATTTCCTCTGACCCAGTGCAAACCTGCAATTAAGCCAAAATATTCCATCAGTTTGTGCAGTACCTTTTGGGCATTTCATAGTGGTGTAATAAGCACAGGATTGACTGAATTGTGTAACTGTTTTAATGGCATCACTGACTTCAGATTGCGATTACCAGTCAAAACATTGTGAAAGACTTCTTGGTGTGCAGGGTACAATTTTGTAACTTATTTCCATGACAAATGTTGCACTAAAATAGTGCAACAATAGTTGGACATTAAGAGTTATGGTGAAATATACACAATTCTTGTCCCGGGGTAAAGCACCTTTACTGAATGCTTGATTACTTTAAGCTTATTAGGGCATGACTGCAGTTTCAACATATTATGATCAGCATTTGTTTTGGAGCAGAGTTTTTTAAATGAGGGATACAAGTGCATGAAGTAATGCATTGCTAATAATAGCTCTTTTGCGTAGAGCTGTCATTTGATATTTAAGCAAGAAGATCATAAGTGGTTGTGTGGTTAACGATTTAGACGAGGAAATTAAATGTAACATCTCTAAATTTGAGGATGACAAAGCTGGTTGGCAGTGTGAGCTGCGAGGAGGGTGCTATGAGGCTGCAGGGTGACTTGGATATGTTGGGCGAGTGGGCAAAAGCTTTGCAGATGCAGTATAATGTGGATAAATGTGAGGTTATCCACTTTGGTGGCAAGAACAGGAAGGCAGATTATTATCTGAATGGTGTCAGATTGGGAGAAGGGGAGGTGCAACGAGACCTGCATGCTCGCTTTTAATCACTGAAAGTGAGCATGCAGGTACGGCAGGCAGTGAAGAAAGCCAATGGCATGTTGGCCTTCTTTGCAAGAGGATTTGAGTTTAGGAGCAAGGAGGTCCTACTGCAGTTGTACAGGACCCTGGTGAGACTGCACCTGAAGTATTGTGCACAATTTTGGTCTCCTAATTTGAGGAAGGACATTATTGCTATTCAGGGAGTGTAGCATAGGTTCACCAGGTTAATTCCTGGGAAGGCAGGACTGACATATGATGAAAGAATGGGTCGACTGGGCTTGTATTTGCTGGAATTTAGAAGGATGAGAAGCTATCTTATAGAAACATAGAGGGTAGTTACAGGAAAATGTTCCCGATGTAGGGGGAGTCCAGAACTAGGGATCACAGTTCAAGAATAAGGGGTAGGCTATTTAGGACTGAGATGAGGAAAAACATTTTCACCCAGAGAGTTGTGAAACACTGAAATTATCTGCCACAGAAGGCAGTGGAGGCCAATTCAATAGATGCGTTCAATAGAGAGTTAGATTTAGCTCTTGGGACTAAGGAGATAAAGGGATATGAGGAAAAAGCCGGAATGGGGTATTGATTTTGGATGATCAGCCATGGTCATATTGAATGACGGTGCTCATATTGAATGACGGTGCTGCACCTATTTTCTATGTTTCTTTGTATTGGGCTGTGAAAAATGTTGGACTGAAGTTGGAATGTTTTTGTTATTTCTGCCATTTATTTGATTTTCTGGGGATGTAGTCTTGATTAATGATTAGTGTAAAAGGAATTCTTTTTATAGCTCAGATTATTAAAATAACTAGGAATAAAAGAGCTCATTAGGGTCAATATCTATAATCAAGTTTCCATTCACTGCACTCTATGGGGATGGGTACATGCGTTTTTGATCATTTAGGAAGCTTGACTGCTCAAAATTTATATTTTGAATAGATATGCTTTCTCCCACTCTTGATATTTGATTGGGTGCAATACTATGGAAGGTTTCAAATCTGACGCTCAATCTATCACAGACTTCAGAAAATCCTTTGAAAAGTCATGACGTTTTGATCCTTAATAGCTTGGCAAGATCGAGGAGGAAAGAATCACCTGTGGCAGAAACTGCTGAAGGCACTTTCTTGGTGGAGTGATGTCGTTTTGATATTTGTGAAGAATGAGGTAGTGAAATTGAATAATAAAATTCTAATCCAGCGCCGTTAAGACTGTGCCACACTGGCCGATTTACACATTATTGGATTTTATTCATATTAATACTTAACACAAAGTAATATCATTTTGCAACAAGCCCATTGAATTTAAAGGAGCATGGAAAACACGAGGTGAGCCAGATGCCAAACCACAAGTATTTCATTACAACCATTGCAAGAGTTGTACTGTAGATGAGAATTTTAAACTGTTGGTATTGGAAACAAATGTAAGTGAGGATGAATGGAGAGTGCTGTGGTGAAATGGGACACAGGAAACAAAATTTTGGATGCCTTAGTGGAAGATGGATGACAAATTCACTTGAAATAATACTCTGAAAATAACAAAATCACAGTTGTTTAGTAGATGAGCTTCGTGGATCGCAGATGACACTGATGTAGTTGGGAGCTGATGTGTGGGATACCAAGTAACAATCAGCCGCAAACAGTGGACTTGGATGCATTACCATAGATGTAGTGGGGATGAAGATGACTGCTTTGTTCTACCCATATACTTAACTGGGAGCAGTTCCAGCCCATCCAAGCAGTCTGATAACACAGTGGAAATATCTTCAACACTAGAGTTGGGTATCATCAGCACACACAACCAGTTAACACATTTCCCAGATGACTGAATGAACTAGAAAATATGTATGGTTTAAGAACTTGGTACAGGTGTCAGAGGTTATGGGGAGAAGGTAGGAGAATGGGATTAGGAGGGCGAGATAGATCAGCCATGATTAAATGGCAGAGTAGACTTGATGGACCGAATGGCCTAATTCTACTCCTATCACTTATAACCATGTGAACTTGGAAAAGGAGTAAGTTTGATTATAGGGTATTTGCAGAATATTTTATCTACTTGGTGGTTCTTGAAAAATCGAGCAAATATTCACAATGACTAGCATGGGAGGAAGTTGGGGGTGTGGTTAGTTTGGGTGGAGTTAGAAATTAATTGAACAGGACAATTCAGTGGGGCAATATGGGGGAGGAAACTGGTCAGATTTACGAAGAAAGGATTTGGAAATGATGTAGCAATAAAAGATTGTCAGATTTAACGGGCTGCTCAACTAATAGGCTTCGCTGTGGCCCCTTCCACTGGTGGGAAGTTGAGATGGGGATGGGTTTCAGGAGGAGGTACTGTAAACCATACTGTAGGGAGGAACTGCAGATGCGGTTTAAACCAAAGACTGACACAAAGCAGGAATAACTCAGCAGGTCAGGCAGCATCTCTGGAGAAAAGGAATAGGTGACATTTCGAGTCGAGACCCTTCGTCAGTGTCTGTCTAGTGCTGTTTAATGTTTTTTTATCCAGTCAGATCTAGATGGGGGGGTAATGTTCATGTGTGATTTTTGTTCTTCAAAACAAACTTCAACTTGGGAATACACATTTTTTCTTTTTGTTCCAGGTTATTATAGAAGTTACAGAAATGTTGCACAGTGCCAGCTTGCTGATTGACGATATTGAGGACAATTCGAAACTGCGCCGTGGTTTTCCTGTGGCACACAGCATCTATGGCATTCCATCTGTCATAAACTCCGCCAACTATGTCTACTTCTTGAGTCTGGAGAAGGTGCTGACTCTCGGCTGTCCAGAAGCAACTAAACTCTTCACCCAGCAGTTGCTGGAGCTGCATCGTGGGCAGGGCCTGGATATCCATTGGAGGGATACCTACACCTGCCCCACCATGGAAGATTACAAGGCTATGGTGCTGCAGAAGACTGGAGGCCTCTTCGGCTTGGCTGTAGGGCTCATGCAACTGTTCTCTGTCAAGAGATTAGATTTAAAGCCTCTTCTTGACAAATTAGGTCTCTTATTCCAAATCCGTGATGATTATGCAAACCTGTTTAGTAGAGAATACAGCGATAACAAGGGGTTTTGTGAAGATTTAACAGAGGGCAAGTTTTCATTCCCTACTATTCATGCTATCAGGTCACACCCAGAAAGTACTCAGGTGCAGAATATTTTGCGTCAAAGAACTGAAAATATAGATGTAAAGAAATACTGTGTGAATTATCTTCAAAAGGTTGGTTCTTTTGATTACACGAGGCAGACACTCCTGGAGTTGGAAACCGAGGCGTACAAAATTATTGACAACCTTGGAGGCAACCCACAATTAATAGCACTAATAGAAAAACTTGGCCAATTGTATAAAGAGAGTTGAAAGAACTTTCACTTTTTTTCCTTTGCTCACTCTTAATTCCTTCTGTGCATTTAAGCACACTCTCATGCAGCCCTTTTATTCACGAGCACCCTCTTCAGTCTTTTCTCCCGCAGCACCTCCAATCATGTGCAATGGATTTAAACATGCACTTGCGTTTGTGTGTAAGGACATTTATTCTGTAATATCCTTGCCCAGCTAAAGAGTATTGGCTGGGATGGAACACTACTTTTAATAAGGCGATAATTAGGTTCCAGCATATTGGCAGGATTCTATCCATGATTAGACATATGGTCTGTTCTTTCACTGACTGAATTTTGCAGACTTCAGGAGACATTTATTATCACATGCACCAGTTGGTTCAGTGAGATTTGAATTACCATACAGCCATACAAATAAAAAGAACACAATACACAATAGAATTTAACATGAACATCCCCACACAGCAGAATCAACGTTTCCGACTGAGGGAAGGCAATAAAGTTCAGTCCTCTTCCTCTTTGTTCACCTGTGGTTGGGCCCTTGGGCTCTCCGCAGTCGTCATTATGGGTGGCCTCATGTTTCAGGCCCTCTCGCCAGGATGGTTGGAGCTCCGGCGTCGGAACGGAGAACACTCAGCGGCTTGTAGTTTCTGAATCGGCCACTTCAAAGTCAAAAGTGTTTATTGTCATGTGTCCCTGACAGGACAATGAAATTCTTTCTTTGCATAGCGGAGACTGCGGCTCCCAAAGTCCACAGGCCGAGCTGTATGGAACTCCAACATTGGCGATCATCGGCAAAGATCCCAGGCTCCACGATGTTAAAAGTCAGTGCCGCCCGCGGCTGGAAGCCCCGTAAACCACAGCCCCATGATGTTCGAGTCAGCTGGCCCAACACTCCGGAGCCTCAACACGGTGATCCACGATAAGGCATCGCCCGCTCCACGATGGAATACAGTGCTGCACCTCCGCTGAAGCTCTGGCCGGTCTCAGGCGGGAAAGGCCGTGCCAATCCAGATGGTAGGCCGCAAAGGGGGGGGGGGGTGGAGATGTGACTCGGAGAATAGATGCATCTGACCAGGAAGTGACTGGGAAACGGTTTCACCCTTCCCACCTCCCCCACATTAAAAAAAAACTAAGAAACCTCCAGGAACATACTTTTAAACAGACTAAAAATAACAAAAAGGGTGAAAGGAAGGAACAGACTGCTGGAGAGGCTGCTGCGCGCGATGCCACCCGATGACATGAGCATGAACGCAAGCTGCTCGCTTCCATAGCAGTAGGTTTAACCTCGTCTCCAACCTGCAGCAGCAACTGGAAGTCCTATTGAGATGCTATTGCCAGTGATCCTAAGAATGCCCAAAATGCATTGTTCTCGTACTTGCCAAACAGGTATTGAGAAAAGGATACACAAAAGGCTGGAGAAACTCAGCGGGTGCAGCAGCATCTAAGGAGCGAAGGAGATAGGCGACGTTTCGGGTCGAGACTGAAGAAGGGTCTCGACCCGAAACGTCGCCCATCTCCTTCGCTCCTTAGATGCTGCTGCACCTGCTGAGTTTCTCCAGCCTTTTGTGTATCCTCGATTCTCCAGCATCTGCAGTTCCTTCTTTAACAGGTATTGAGAAAAGTTGGAAGAAAGTTGAACAAAGACTAGGATCTTACATGAGATCTTTTAATGGGGTGAGACTATCACTGATATTTTTTTCTGTCTTGCAGATCTGCCATATGTAATTTCTTTCTTGTGCACTGGGACTGCTGAGGCAATTTCAGTAGATAAGAATGATATCTTGTTTCCTCAGATATTGCAGATTACTCACTGCTTGTACTGTGGGAGCAAATGATGTTTAATCGCAGTTTGCCAAAAACATGCACATTTTCTCCCAGGGATAGTGTATAAAATATAAACCTGCAAATGCTGGTGCATAAAAGTGCATATGTCAAGCATTTTTTAAATACATTGGGTACTTTAAGGCCAGGGTCATGATTGCTGTTACATTTTTATGCAGATCAGTCTCCAAGTGATGAACATTTGGGCCTTTTCAATGTTTTGGAAAAAAAAACTCTGGTTCATTGTTCGTGAACGTTTGTGTGGAGAAATAGGCCTGGCAGCTTGCTTTCAGAGCTGGACAAGGAGTGTTTATCGCCAAAAATTATGTAGGGGGTGATTTTTTCCAGTAAACATATTTCTAGGATATTTTTTAAGAATGCTAGTATAACTGTATAATAGTATGTGGTATTAAGTTATTTGCAGGTTAAATGTCCCTATGCTGTGTGCCTTAGCATTTTTGCACTGTTCTTACTCCACTGAGTTATTTTGTTCCATTGGTGTGGGGGGGTTTGGTGAACTTGAAAATTGTCCTTGTAAGCACTCTGGTCATTTGGGATTTGCGATCCCTTATGATATGGTTATGATCTCTATCCTTTTATTTGCTCATAGCCATTGGCAACACTCAGTTTGCTTCAGCCAATTTTAAACAAATGTTTATTGATCTTGTGCACCATTTCTGATATTGTAAAACCTCTATATAAAAATGACACGATTTTCAATTTTAATTCACTCTGCTTCTCAATTACTTCTATTTAGTTAGGATCTTAAGTGCAAGTGAGACATCCCACAAGGACTGTTACCAAATCTACCTTGACACTCGGCTAAGCTGAAATAATTGTGTGAGTGCAATGTAGTCAAGCTCTATGTAGAAAATCAAGGACCACCTAGGACTTCTGGCCCATTGTAGAAATATCCGTAACCAGAACAAACACGAGTAATCCCATTCAGGTAAATTAAAGGAGCATGACACAAATATTTTTTCCAGAAAAGTTGTTGGATTGGGGCTGGAGTTGAGATTAATGGAACATCATAAGATTAGATCTAAATTATTCAGGAATGACATCAGTAAGCAGTTAAAGCCATTCATAATTGTTTGTCTTCTAATTTGTTATGGGGATACAATTAGTTCTCAGGATTGATTTGCTTCCGGTAAGGATATTAAGGTAAATGTCATTTGGATACCACACTACCAAAATTTGAATTGCATTCAGCCTAATAGCCACAATTTCTGGTCAAACATGAACTGAGCTATGTTCTGCCTATTTAGCAGTATGTAAAGCTTTTGGGCTCATTGATTATCCTGAACTGGTTTTTTTTGGTCCCGCTTCCCCTCCACTTGCCCTTCAATTCAACCTATTCATATGACCCTTCATTCATGTTTGATTACAGATCATTCTTTTGGTCAGCACTTGTAGATGAACAATGACCAATGCCCTTAAGATGTGAATCTTATTGGATTTCTGTGCACTGAATGCTGCAGTAGATTGGCATTGTATGGAATTCAGCTTATACCTCCAGATCTTGATCATAGTCAAGATCTTGCACAATGCAACATTTTTTCTAAAGAAAATAGCCTTACTCGGCTCTTTTTAGGGAGACTACGAGTCAGTGAGGTCAGCAAGCAAATGAGTGTTCTATCAATAATGTACCACTGCTGAATAGACTTCAACACTCCTTGGAATTGATGGGATTTGCACAATGGGATTTTTTACAATTATGTAAACCAAACAATAAAATCAACTGCATTATTCAACCAATGTGTGAACTTTGATTCCAGTATTATAGCATCTCATTATCGGTGGTGGTTCTGATAAGGTGCATCCCATTTGAGTTGTGCAGGAGATCCCTAGGTTATGAATGACCTGACTTAATGAAACTTCTTTCATACATTTTTCAAGCTGGCGATGAAATGGTTCATGTTATTCATTAATGACTGGGTACATTATTTATTCAATTTAGTTTTGGGTAGTGTTAGGGTGAATATTCAATGAATTGAAAGTAGAATGATCAATATGTGTAACTACAGAAAATTGTTTCAGGCTTAGAGAAATTTTCTTAAAAACATCTCTGGAATGGAATCCAGGCATTTCCATATGATTGTACATAATATGCTTGGCTCATGAACAAAATAATAGATTGTAAAGTCACATTGGATTGAGTGTGACTGCTGGTAAACTCCCTTTGGCCCTACTGGAATAACCCACAGAACTACTAAAGTCTATCTGTCTTAAATGTGGAAATATCCTCTTTTCCATGTGATCTCTACACTGTCACCGTGATGGTGACGAACCTGCAGTGGTGCTTTCCTCAAGAGGAGTTCATGCTATACGCATGAACTCTATTGCAAATGTACTCGAGTCACTCCACAACTTTGCAGGACCAATTTTTGGAAATGACTCTTGCTCCTTTTGATTTGACCTGCTCCCTACCAGCTGGTAAAGCACTTCATTCACTCAACCTGTTGTAAGATGAAGCCTATTCTACCCCTCTTTCTGAGGCACATTAATTTACTCTTCTCTTACATCTGTCATACCAAATCGTTTCTGGTGCCTTCTTGGGCAAATTTCATCCAGTGTTGGTAACTGGACAGGTGTCCAATCTTTCCAAAGTTTTGAATTTGAGCCCATCTAAAACTTTTCCAGTTTCTCGGTCATCCCCTACTGGACCTGTGGACAACTGAAGTAAAAAGACGAATGAAAATTAGAAGGTAGACACAAATGCTGGAGGAACTCAGCAGGTGAGGCAGCATCTATGGAGCGAATGAATGGGTGAATTTCGTGTCGACACCCTTCTTCAGATTGATGGGGGGGGGGGAAGAAGAAAGGTAGAGGTGGAAACAGTGGGCTGTGAGAGCTGGGGAGGGGAAAGCAAGGACTACGTGAAATTGGAGAAGTCAATGTTCATACTGCTGGGGTGTAAACTATCCAAGCGTAATATGAGGTGCTGCTCCTCCAATTTACGGTGTGACTCACTCTGGCCATGGAGGAGGCCCAGGACAGAAAGGTCAGATTTGGAGGGGGAGTTGAAGTGCTGAGCCACCAGGAGATCAGGTTGGTTATTGCCAAATGAGCGGAGGCGTTAGGCGAAGCGATTGCTAAGCCAATGCTTGGTCTCACCGAAGTAGAGCAGCTGACATCTAGAGCAGCGGATGCAATAGATGAGGTTGGAGGAGGTGCAGGTGAACCTCTCCCGTACCTGGAAAGACTGCTTGGGTCCTTCATTGGAGTCAAGGGGGGAGGTAAAGCGACAAGTGTAGCATTTCCTGTGGTTTCAAGGGAAAGTACCAGGGGAGGTTTCGGTGGGAAGGGAAGAATTGACCAGGGAGTTACGGAGGGAGCGGTCTCTGCGGAAAGCCTACAGAGGAGGAGATGGGACGATGTGCCCAGTGGTGGGATCCTGTTGGAGGTGGCGAAAATGTCGGAGGATTATCTGTTGTATGTGACGGCTGGTAGGGTGGAAGGCGAGGACAATGGGGACTCGGCCCTTGTTACGAGTTGGGGGGGGGGGGTGGGTTGGGGAGTAAGAGCAGAGTTATGGGGTACAGAAGAAACCCTGGTGAGAGCCTTATCTATAGTCGAAGAGGGGAACCCCGTTCCCTGAAGAATGAGGACATCTCCGATGCCCTAGTTTGGAACACCTCATCCTGGGTGCAGATGTGGCGTAGGCTGAGGAATTGGGAGTAGGGGATAGAGTCCTTACAGGAGACGGGGTGGGAAGAAGTGTAGTCCAGATCGCCATGGGAGTCAGTGGGTTTATAGTAGATGTCGGTCAGAAGTCTGTTGCCTGCGATTCTGGTAGTACCCCACAGATCAAGAATTTAATGTCCATGAATACGGTGTCCTGGTGACTATTGCCTCAGCACTGTGGCTCCAACATGGCAGCACTTCCTCAAGATAACTGCTCCCACAATGCATATTCAGTCAACACTGCCCATCCAACAATGCATTTCTCGTTTGTTGTTGATATTTGTCCTTGCCTTTTCCCTCCCAGTATGTGTTCTATGCCCAGTTAATGTTGCCCCTCCGCACATTGGATTTACTGTGCGGAGGGGCAGATTGGGGTAGATTTTAGTGTAACATCCAGCCAAGGTATGGTGAGTGAGTGGATTAATTTTCAGTTTGTAATGGTTAAGCTAAACCTGATGAGAATTCCACCTCCGCTTTGCACTTTGCTAAAGCCATCAGTCTGGTCCAGTACAAGAGGATTGTTCATTATCATTGACGACAACTTTATATGCAATCTGAAATAACTTGATTTCACTGTGTAGAAGCAGCCTCAGTTCATTACATGCAGAGCTCTTCCCTACATTCTTTTGACAAATGGGTATTGTGTTGTCAAAAGTCATGTATATCACCCGTCAACTATTCATAGCGAAGCTCCCAGGTCAACTCTTTTCTACCTGCAAGTAGTCCACATCCTTCCATTCCCTGCATATCCATGTAACTACCCAAAAGTATCTTACATGCCTCTGTTGTATCTGTCTCCACCACCACACCTGGTAGCACGGGAAAAGGTGGACATGGTTTGGAAGATCACTTCAGGAACCCTCCATTTTCTGTGTGTAAAAAAAAACAATACTTGCCCTGCACATCTCCTTTAAACGTCGCCACGCTCATCTGACAACTAGGCCCTCTAGTGTTTGTTATTTAATTAATTAGCTTCCCGTAATTGTCTTAAAGAAATCTCGTCCTCACACCCGCCCCCAACTCCCTTTCTCTGTGGCTTTGATCTATGGGTGTGAGGGGTAAGTTGATCATGGTGTCTGCTATCAATGACATGTCTACACACACACACCCACCCCTTCATGTGCACACTCAACATCAATCGACCCTTGTAAAGAGTGCGGGTGTGTACTTGTGTGACTACGATTTTTATTGAATCCAGTCTGGTCAATTTGTTACCCCAGGTTTCCATGCTATATCTTTCAATCCAAAATGCAACATAAAATCCGCAAGGTCGTGGGGAGAATAAGCAAACTCCAGGCAGACAGCAGGGTCGCTGGTTCTAAGGCAACACTTCTATGTCATTTCTGTAATGGAGCGACCTCTCACTTCCTGTTACAGTGCTAGTGTAACTCAACGGGTAAGGCTGAGATTCTGCCGCCCTAATCCGCTAATTTACTCCAGCGCGTTGTATTTTTTTAGATTATTATCTGCTGTCGCGTGTGTTTACTTCCTTTCTGCTCTTTGCCTATTCCACCAAAGCCGACTTGACTCTTCGTACATTTATCCCTTTCTCTTTGTCCTCAGCGTCGCTCTGCTGTGCCGTTCCCTCCTGTCCAGGCAGATAGTCCTGGAAACCACCTTAACTCGAAGATGGTTAAGCCCCAAGGTTCCCGGCAATGATTGTGTAACTGGGAGCTATTCGCGGCCTTAGTGCGACTTCGCTTGTTCAGTGTGTACGCGCAAGGTCGCTTAATAAGAAACAATAACTGCAACCACTGCATTCTGCAGGATTCTGGGAGCCAGTGGCGTTTCAAGACTTAGATTGATATATCTGGGTTCTGTCGGTGCGTGGCATGTCCGAGAAAAAGGCAGAATGGAGAAATAAATGTGTCCTGGGCTAATTGAATCCCTTAGACTCAAATGATTTTTATCCTGCTCTTCCCACGTAGCCGAAAACTATAAAAGCCGGTCACTCATCAATCAAGTAGCAGAAATCTGATTCCTCAGCATGGGGAAATCGCCACCACAAAGAATGATTAAGAGCGAGTAAAAGATGTATTTAAGGGGAACCATCACTCACATGAGGGAGGAGGAACAGGCTACGGAGCGGCGACTCTGGTATATCCTGTGTTACGTACAGGGGATGTATTTCCACGTATGAACCTCGCAGAATAATCCAGCTATGCCGACTCCTCTGTCTCCCATTCTTTTCTGGTCATGCTTGCTCCGCCAAATGCATTACTCTTCAGGATCTCTTACCTTTGCTCTTTGTTCTCTCCCCACATTGTGGCGACGTGAGCTGCTGTCCGAGAGGGTGCAGCCAGTAAATCGTGCCGTTCACATGCTGCCAGGCACGGTCCTCTTGCGATCCATGTCCCGGGGATTAAAGAGTTCCAGAGGAGATGCAAAGAACTGCAGATGCTGGAATCTTGAGCAAAACACAAAGTGCTGGAGGAACTCAGCTGGTCAGGCAGCATCTGTGGAGAAAGTGGATAGGCGATGTTTCGGGTCGGAGCCCTTCACAGATTCCAGAGGAGATGTGGGTTCATTTATGTGTGTGCATTTAATTGCATGAGAATATGGTTTGGCTCAATACCCAGGAAGTGTGGTCAGTTACAAAAAAAAGTGGACAGTATTTGAGCAGTATTTCAATAATGCTTTGATTACTTGCAATTTTTATGTGTTAAGTTACTATTTGATTCTGTTTCTCCATGACACAGGGCTGAGTATTGACTGTTACTGTCACCTGCTGGATGAATTCAGTATTACAGAGTGGACAGAAACTGAACAGAGGAAACCGAACTAGCACTTAAAGGCCATGCAACCCTCCCAGCTCATTAAGCTAATAAATTCCTTCTCTCCAGAGATGCTGCCTGTCCTACTGAGTTACTCCAGCATTTTGTGCCCATCTTCGATTTAAACCAGCATCTGCAGTTCTTTCATACACATTTTGTCTGCTCCACTGCGAAATCTACTCAAGGTATGTCTACTTGAGGATTTTAGTTTCGGAACAAGGAGGTCCTACCGCAGTTGTGCAGGGCCCTGGTGAGACCGCACCTGGAGTATTGTGTGCAATTTTGGTCTGCTCATTTGAGGAAGGACATTCTTGCTATTGAGGGAATGCAGCTCAATAGATTAATTCACCAGTTCACCAGATTAATTCCTGGGATGGCGGGACTGACATATGATGAAAGAATGGGTCGATTGGGCTTGTATTCGCTGGAATTTAGGATGAGAGGGAATCTTATAGACACATAAAATTCTTAGAGGATTGGACAGGGTAGATGCAGGAAAAATATTCCTGATGTTTGGGGAGCAAAACCAAGGAACTGATTGTGGACTTTGGAAAGAGTAGGATGGGGACCCACAGTCCTGTTTACATCAACGGGTTGATGGTTGAAAGGGTCAAGAGCTTCAAATTCCTGGGCGTGCACATCTGTGAAGATCTTTCCTGGTCCGAGAACACAGATGCAATTATTAAGAAAGCTCATCAGCGCCTCTACTTCCTGAGAAGATTACGGAGAGTTGGTCTGTCAAGGAGGACTCTCTCTAACTTCTACAGGTATACAGTAGAGAGCTTGCTGACTGGTTGCATCGTGGCTTGGTTCGGCAACTTGAGCGCCCTGGAGAGGAAAAGACTCAAAAAAGTAGTAAACACTGCCCAGTCCATCATTGGCTCTGACCTTCCTTCCATCGAGGGGATTTATCACAGTCGCTGCCTCAAAAAGGCTGGCAGCATCATCAAGGACCCACACCACCCTAGCCACACACTCTTCTCCCTGCTACCTTCGGGTAGAAGGTACAGGAGCCTGAAGACTGCAACAACCCGGTTTAGGAATAGCTACTTCCCCACAGCCATCAGGCTATTAAACCTGGCTCGGAACTCTGAACATTAATATCCCTCCATCTGTTATTTGCACTTTATTAATTTATTAAGTCATGGGTGTATTTATGTATAGAATTGTAGTCAATGCTTTCTATGTTCTGTTGTGCTATGCAAAGAAAGATTTTCATTGTCCTGTCAGGGACACATGACAATAAACTATTTTGACTCTTTTTGACTCTTGAGTCCTGAACCAGGGGTCACAGTTCAAGAATGAGGGGTAAGCCATTTATGACTGAGATGAAAAAGATGTTTTAAATTATACAAATATGTTTATTCAAAAAATAAAAATACAGAGCATTAAAACAATAAAAGATTGCCTATGTTGACAGTTTTACAAACAAACGATCATCAAATTAATATAACGGCAACGTTATCAACAAAACACTCGACCTCCCGCGACGACCAGCGACTTTCAGGAAGACCTCCAAAGTCTCCGTGGACACCGTGTCTTCCCTCTCCAGGGACACACGGGCACGCACATATGCCCAGAAAAGGGACAGGCAGTCAACCCGCTGCCTGGACCCACGAATGGCCATCTTGGCCAGGAGCAGACGGACAGCGAGATTTCTTCCCTCCCGTCCCTGGTCTGTCTGGGTGTGACTTATAGGGAGGTTACAAAAAGAAAACACCTCTGAAGCAAAATTTATCATTTAAAAAAAAAACGCAAACCATACGTGGGTTTTGAATTACATTTTACTCAGATGCAAGCCAAGGATGGCATAATTGTTAGCTGTTAATTGGACATAATCAACCTCAGCAAATTGACAATATGCTATTGAAAGGGAGTGGGTGTTTAAGTTGTCAGGACATTTTATTATTTGCCAAAATATACATCTTAATAGCATAATGATAGAAAACTTACTTTTCCACACACCACCTGTAAGTCTGGAGATTTTTTTAATGATAAATTTAGCTTCAGAAGCATTTTCTTTTTGCATTTAAAAACCCACTTCAGAACCGTGGGAGATTTTAAAATTTTACAGCCAGATTTATCACTTCTGAGACTTTTTAGATACCTAAGGAATCAAGAAAAAACACAAATAATGCCTTACTGTTGATGAAATGTAGTGAGCAAACACTATAATTCCCAATATTTTCAATTTTGATATCTGCACGGCCAATGTTCACCAAGCACTTTAGCTGTTGTCCCTTCAGCTCTCGCTTCTCTTTACCTTCATTTCGCTTCACTGTTGGAATTATGAAGTATGATAAATGTCTCTCACGGTTACCCTGACTTCCACAATTTTTTACAGCGCAAACTTTCACCATTTTGGCAGTTTTTAACAGGTAGGAAAGTACGCGTTTCGTGTATGAGCAACATATACCTGAAGCTGCGATGTCCTCCAGATGGATTGAGCGGCTCCGTGCATCAAGCCCTATCACCCGGTGACCTTGTGTGCAACCCCCCTATTCACAGACATAGACCATGGACAGTGGGAGGCGGCCCCCTCACCGGGGGAGGCAGCACCTAGACCCCTCCCTCACCTGTCACCTGATGATAGCACCTGGAGCCCGCACCACTCACCTGTGACGGCCCCCCTAACCTGGAGCCCTGTGACGGTGGACAGCGGACGGTCCTCTCCCTCACCTGTGATGATAGCACCTGGAGCCCGTGTTCCCTCAGCTGGAACCTGCGGGAGGCAGCACCTGGAACCCGTCTTCCCTCACATAGAAACATAGAAAATAGGTGCAGGAGTAGGCCATTCGGCCCTTCGAGCCTGCACCGCCATTCAATATGATCATGGCTGATCATCCAACTCAGTATCCCGTACCTGCCTTCTCTCCATACCCCCTGATCCCCTTAGCCACAAGCCACACCTGTGACCCACGGACTCGTGGCGGCGGTCGGTCCCCTCACCTGTATCCAGCGGGAGGAAGCACCTGTGACCCGCGCCTCCTCACCTGCAAGCAGCCGGTGCCCCCTCACCTGGCGCCCAGTGACCGCGCGCAGCGGCCGGTCCCCTCCCCCCCCCCCCCCACCTGTGTCGCGCGGGTTCACTGCCCCGCGTCCCTCCCGCCGCTAGGGGCCGCCAGCAGCCCGACCGCCGGTCCCCTCCCCCCCCCCCCCCCCCCCACCTGTGTCGCGCGGGTTCACTGCCCCGCGTCCCTCCCGCCGCTAGGGGCCGCCAGCAGCCCGGCCGCCGTCGCCATCGCCGTCGCCACACCAAACCCGTCCGTGCGGGAAACGGCGGCGCCCGGGCGGCAGTTCCGCCGCGTTGCCTGGAGACCGAGGGCGGCAGGAGGCGATGGCGGGTGAGTGAGTGAGTCAGTCTCCCGGCGCCGAGCAGCCCGGGCATCGCAGGGGAACTCGGGAAGCTGGGCTGGGCTGGGCTGGGCTGGCGGGGCCGGGGCCTGGGCCTGGCCCAGGACTGGTGGAGCGGCTGGCGGGGCGGCGGCGCTGATCCCTGGGGTTGAGGGAGATGCGGCGGCGGCGGCGGCGGCGGCCGAGACCCCGGGAGGGAGGGAGGGAGGGAAGGGGTGATGGTGCCGGGAAAGCCCCTGTCCCGGGGTGAGGGCGGGCGGGCGGGCGAGGAGAGGAGGTAATCCCGTAAGGTAGGTTTAAGACTCGGATTTCTGGATGGGCTGCACAGCGAGGGCGACATCAGTCGGCTTTTCTTCACCCAATAAAACATCGTTTCAGTTGTGATCTGGTGAAAGCGTTTAGTATGTTGCTAGGGAGACAAACCGTTTCCTCTGGCGAGGAGTCTCAACACTAGGAGGCTACATTTTAATACTGGAACAAGGCTAGTTAGCGATGGATAGCTCCAAGTCTCTCCAAAGCCTGTAGGGCAGGGACAGGCCCTTTGCCTCTCCATGTCCATGCCCTGGCTAATGAAGGCATCCTCAACCAAGGATTTATGAGTGAAACACCAACATTGCTTTATTCCTCAATCTCACTAGAGATCCACAATTCATGGAGCACTTTCCCAAAATACGTCAGTTTACAATTACATAGATTAAATTCGGTTTGCACATGTTTTCTCCATTTTATAATCTGGTCAGAAAAAATCAGAACCTAAGACTATCCTCTCCACTATGAGCCATGCTAATTTTTGTGTTAATTGCTAATTGTACCTACTGCATTCATATCCGATTCATCAATGCAAATGACAAACAGTAAGGATCCCAGCAATGATTGCCCTGGTACGTCACTGGTTTCCAATCACAAAAGCATCTCTTCAGCACCATCCTCTGCCCCCTGTGATCAAGCTAAATTTGGATCCAATTGTCAATTTGCATTGGATCACATGAGCTCTAATTATTTGGATTAGTCATCCGCATGGGCCCGCTGAAATGTTATGTCCACCATAACACTACACTGCCTCATCAATATTATTTTATTTCTTCTAAAAGTTTAGTCAAATTAGTAAGGCAGGATCTCTCGTCAGTAAATTATGTTGACTATCCAAGATTAAGCACTGCACTTTCAATTGTAGATTAATCTTGTCTCTCGTGATTTTTATTCCACCATGGTGAGTGGGTGCGGGCAGTTTGGTACACAGTTGAAATTGAGACTGTAGAACCTTTACTGGTTACCCTGGCAGATAAAATGCAGATCAGGTGTGATCTAATTAAATGACAGAACAGACCGATGTTGAAATCTGCTCCTGTTCTTGTTTTCTCACTCGTGCAGCATTTATCCCGTGGAACTTGCATCTTGATCTCTGTCTGGCCCTGAATCATCCTAAACTTCATTTGTTGGATGCGTGGCTGTACAATCTTTAACTCAGCAACGTGCATGATGTTAAAAACGAAGCAAATATATATTAGTGACCTCAACCATGCTGTGACCAGGTGCCAGCTCTTTGACACATCCTCATTCCTATCCCTTGACCAGGACAAACACCAGGCCATCATCTCCCAAACTGCTACTGATTTCAGCATCTCTGGTGATCTCTCCTCCACAGCCTCCAACCTTATCGTTCCCCAGCCCACACTGCCCGTTTCTATCTCCTCCCCGAAATCCCCCAGCACACCCATCATCTCTGCCTGCTCCTGTCCCACTTTATTCATCTCTTCGATTCCATCCGATTCCCCCCTTGTCGAGTCCATTCCCACTTATGTCCAAGACACCTCATATGCCCTTCAACTCTTCAATAACTTTCATTCTCAGTCCCACCATGGCCTCATCTTCACCATGGATGTCAAATCCCTTTACACCATCATCCCCCACCAGGATGGTCTAAAGGCCCTCTTATTTCTTCCAATAGGGACCCAATCATTTTCCCTCTACTAACATGATGGGTGAGGGGGATGAAAGTTGGAAGAGTGGAGGGGCAGGATAAGGCCTGGCAGGTGATAGGCTGACACAGGTGAGGTGGGTTATTTGATGGGCAGATGATTAGACAAAGACCAAAGACGAAAAGACAGAAGAAGGTGTGAGATAAAACAATGAAAGAGTTGAGAATCACATGCAAATGCACAATGCTAAAAACAATCAAATTCCTCTGACCCAGACTCACTACAGTTCCTTGTTTCTACTTTTTATATTGTTAGTCTTTGCAAGTTTCTGATCTCTTCTTACATAGAAACATAGAAAATAGGTGCAGGAGTAGGCCATTCGGCCCTTCGAGCCTGCACCACCATTCAATGTCATCATGGCTGATCATCCAACTCAGTATCCCGTACCTGCCTTCTCTCCATACCCCCTGATCCCTTTAGCCACAAGTGCCACATCTAATGCCCTCTAATGCCTTCTTGTATGGCTTTTCTTTGATTGATTGAAAAATACAGCACGGAAACAGCCCATCGGCCCACCGAGTCCATGCAAATCAATTGTTTACGCTAAGATAGACACAAAATGCTGGAGTAACTCAGCGGGACAGGTAGCATCTCTGGAGAGAAGGAATGGGTGACATCTTGGGTCGAGACCCTTCTTCAGACTGTTTCTGCTAGTTCTATGTTATTTCACTTTCACCTCTCTGACTTCAGTTAGATTATTTTGAAGTCTGGCAGCAAACTAATGTGTTGTATTATTTACAAGCTTGGATGATTGGTTCAAAGAAATGAAGATTCAATTTATTATAACAGTCAGGAAGTGGGCATGCAAACTTTATTTGTAAGGAGTGGCATGGTGGCGCTGCAGTAAAGTTGCTGCTTTACAGTGTCAGAGACCCGGGCTCGATCCTGACTATGGGTGTAGTCTGAACAGAGTTTGTACGTTCTGCCTGACTCCGCTTGGGTTTCTCCGGGTGCTCCAGTTTCCTCCCACACTCCCAAGACATAGAAACATAGAAAATAGGTGCAGGAGTAGGCCATTCGGCCCTTAAAGCCAGCACCGATATTCAATATGATTATGGCTGATGATCCAAAATCAGTACCCCGTTCCTGTTTTTCCCCCACATCCCTTGATTCATTTAATCCTAAGAGCTAAATCTAACTCTCTCTTGAAAACATCCAGTGAATTGGTCTCTACTGCCTTCTGTGACAGAGAATTCCACAGACTCACAACGCTCTGGGTGAAAAAGTATTTCCTCATCTCAATCCTAAATGACCTACTCTTATTCTTAAACTGTGACCCCTGGTTCTGGACTCCCCCAACATCTGAAACATTTTTCTTGCATCTACTCTGTCCAATCCTCTAGAATGGTATATGTTTCTATACGATTCCCTCTCATCCTTCTAAATTCCAGCGAATGCAAGCCCAGTCGACCTATTCTTTCATCATATATCAGTCCCGCAATCCCGGGAATTAACCTGGTGAACCTACGCTGTACTCCCTGAATCGCAATAATGTCCTTCCTCAAATTAGGAAACCAAAATTGCACACAATACTCCAGGTGTGGTCTCACCAGGGCCGTGTACAACTGCAGTAGGACCTCATTGCTCCCAAACTCAAATCCTGAATGTAGGAAAAACAAAGGAGGTCATTGTCGACTTCAGGAAAAACTGGCACAGTCCCATAGCACTTCACATCAATGACAGCGATGTGGAGGTGGTCAGTAGCACTAAGTTCCTGGAGGTGCAGATCACTAACAGTCTGACCTGGTCAAATAACATCTCATCAACAGTTAAGAGAGCGCAGCAGCGGTTGCACTTTCTGCACCGGATGAGAAGAGCTCACCTCCCCCATCCCATCCTCACCACTTTCTACAGGGGCACCATAGAGAGTATTTTGCCCAGCTGTATCTCTGTCTGGTTTGGGGACTGTAAAGCCTCTGACTGGAAGTCCGTGCAGAGAGTGGTGGGGACAGCAGAAA
Organism: Raja brachyura; assembly: GCA_963514005.1. The sequence goes on along the minus strand of OY740785.1, from coordinate 97,501,238 downwards.
AAATCATCGGGACCTCTCTCCCCTCAATCGGGGATATTGCGACCAAACGTTGCGCATCTAAGACCAGCAGTATTATAAAAGACCCCACACATCTCCATCATGGACTGTTCACTCTGCTGCCCTCGAGCAAAAGATATCGTAGCATAAGGAGCAGAACATCAAGGTTCTGCAACAGCTTCTTCTCACGAGCCATCAGACTCCTGAATGCCATGTAATGGGCTGCCACCATTGTCTATTTATCCTTTTTATCCATTTTATCCATGTTTATCCTTCAGTTAATTATCGTGTCGCACAGGGAGCCAAATGCAACGGAATTTCGTTTGGAACTGCATATATCGATGTATTTCTAAATGACAATAAAGTTTATTTGACTTTGACTTTGACTTCTTTCGCAATGAAGGCCAACATGCCATTGGCTTTCTTCACTGCCTGCTGTACCTGCATGCTTACTTTCAGTGACTGATGTACAAGCACACCCAGGTCTTGTTGCACCTCCCCTGCTCCTAATCTGACACTATTCAGATAATAATCTGCCTTCCTGTTCTTGGATAACCTCACATTTATCTACATTAAACTGCGATCTACCATGCTTCTGCCCACTCGCCTAACATATCGTAGTCACCCTGCAGCCTCATAGCATCCTCCTCCCAGTTCACACTGCCACCCAGCTTTGTCATCCTCAAACTTAGATATGTTACATTTAATTCCCTCATCTAAATCATTAATATATTTTGTAAACAACTGGGGTCCCAGCACCGAGCCTTGCGGCACCCACTAGTCACTGCCCGCCATTCTGAAAAGGACCCATTAATTCCTACTCTTTGCTTCCTGTCTGCCACCCAGTTCTCTATTAATGTCAATACCCTACCCACAATACCATGTGCTCTAATTTTGCACACTAATCTCTTGTGCGGGACCTTGTCAAAGGCTTTTTGAAAGTCCAGATGCACCACATCCATTAGTGCTCCCTTATCCATTCTACTTGTTACACCCTCAAAAAATTTCAAGATTAGTGAAGCATGATTTCCCCTTCATAAATCCATGCTGACTTTGACCGATCCTGTCATTGCTTTCCGAAAGTACTACTATAACATCTTTAATAATTGATTCCAGCATCTTCCCCACTACTGATGTAAGGCTAACTGGTTTATAATTCACCGTTTTCTCTCTTCTACCATTCTTAAAAAGGGGAGTTAAATTGGCTACCCTCCAGTCCACAGGACTGATCCAGTCGAGAGAACATTGGAAAATGATCACCAATGCAACCACAATTTCAAGGGCCACCTCCTTGAGTACTCAGGAATGCAGACCATCAGGCCCTGGGGATTTATCTGCCTTCAGTCCCAACAGTTTACCTAACACCATTTTGTGACGTGGGCTCCCTTCAGTTCCTCCCTCCCACTAGATCCACGGGCCCCTCGTATTTCCGGGTGATTGTTTGTGTCTTCAGTAGTGAAGACAGAGCCAAAGTACTTGTTAACTGTTCTGCCATTTCCTTGTTTCCCATTATAAATTCACCTGTCTCTGACTGTAAGGGACCTACATTCGTCCTCACTAATCTGTTCCTTTTTACATACCTATAGAAACTTTTACAGTCAGTTTTTATATGTCCCACAAGCTTTCATTCATGCTCTTTTTCCCAGTCTTATTTAACCCCTTTGTCGTCCTCTGTTGAATTCTAAACTTCTCAAAGTCCTCTGGTTTGCCGCTTCTTCCTTGGCTTTAACATTATCCTTGACTTCCCTCGTCAGCTATGGTTGAGCCGCCTTCCCAGTTTTATTTTTTCGCCAGACAGGGATGAACAATTTCTGGAGTTCATCCATGCGCTCTTTAAATCTTTGCCATTGCATCTCCACTGTCAACCCTTTAAGTATAATTTACCTGTCTATCCTAGCCAATTCCCATCTCATACCTTCAAAATCTTCTTTATTCAAGGGGCTTTGCATAACAAGATCACTAACTAATCCTTCCTCATTACACAATACCTAGTCTAGGGTGGCCTGCCCTCTAGTCGGTTCCTTTACATATTGGTTTAAAAACCCATCCCGTATACATTCCAGGAAATCCACCTCCTCAGCACTGTTAACAATTTGGTTGGCCCAATCTATATGTAGATTAAAGTCATACAGGTTTATGGGTCGGAGGCGCCATCCTGTACGGGTATGGCTGCCCAGCCTGCAGCTGTCCGTTTTTTTCTCTCTTTTTTTTAGTTAGTTGAGTTTTTCTGTTTTTCGGAGTCCTAGCCTTTTTTATGTGGGCGTGGGGGAGGGTAAGGGGGAAGCCTTTCTAGGGTCCCTACCTGGTCGGAGAGGCAGCTTTTCTCCGGGCTGCACCGTCGACCCGTCCTCGCGGCCTACCAGCGGGCCTGGAGCGGCGTTTCCTGGGGGGACCGCCCAGAACCACGGCTTCGGCAGCGGCGCAGCGCTGGAGCGCCATCGCGGAGCTTAGTGGGCTATGCCTTGCCTGGGTCGCCGCGCTGGAGATCCGGTGAGCTGAAGACCGCAGGGGAACATCGTGGAGCTGCAGGACTGTGGGGCGGCCGGCTGCGGGCGGCGGCACTGAACTTTAACATCGGGAGCCTGGGATCTCTTGGTGAGATCGCCAGTTGTGGAGTTCCATTCAGCGCAGCCTGTTAGCGTCGGAAGCCGCGGTCTCCAGCAAGGAAGCGGCTGTTACAGGCACCCCGAGCCGCGGAGAGGGTTCTCCCGTCGCTGGAGCACCATCACCCGGTGAAGAAGGGCCTGGAACATCGGCCCCCGTAGCGGCGACTGTCGAGGCCTCAATAGCCCCGACTATGGGTGAACTGGGGATGGGGTCTGGACTTTGTGCCTTCCCTCATAATGGGAACCATTGTGGGGGGATGTTTTTTATGTTTTATGTTAAATTATTTAATGTTATGTCTTATCTTCATCTGTGTGCGGCATGGCAAGACAAATTTCACTACACCAATTGGTGTATGTGACAATAAATGTCCTTTATCCTTTGTCCTTGTTAATTTGCTTTTGTAAATCGCAAAGTGTCCCTAGTGTGTAGGACCGTGCTAGTGTATGGGTGATCACTGGTCTGCGCAGATACGGTGGTTCGAAGGGCCATTTTATCCGCTGTATATCTAAAGTCTACTAAATTTTGTTGTGCATTACTGTGAAGGTATTAGGCCACTTATTGCATGTGTGCTCCTTAACCTTATTACATTCTTAAGATTGTAAGTTCTTCATACATAGCTAATATATATTTTGACGATATTTTGGAGAGACAAGGAACTGCAGATGCTTGTTTACAAAAAAAGACACAAAGTGCTGGAGTAACTTGTCGGCTCAGGCAGCATCTCTGGAGAACATGAATAGGTGATGTTTTGTGTCAGGACTCTTTTTCACATGAGACATTTTGGTGCCTTTCTCCAGATGCTGCCTGACCTGCTAATTACTCCAGCACTGTGTTTTGCTCAGGATTCCAGCATCTGCCGACTTTTGTATCTTTATTTGATGGCATTGATGGGAACCAGGATGATAGGCGATGACATTGTTCCTTCCACCCCCTCCCACCCCGCACCCCCATGCTTTACAAAAATATTTTCTTTCTTTGGGTATTGACGAATGTTCCTTCATTTTCGCCAACTTCACCCTTCACCTGAAATCCTTGCAGGTTGCTATCCTATTTCCCACATCCATTCTCTGTGTCCACCTTTTCCTGATCTCCAAGGTCTACTTGGGTATAAAATGAATACCCAACCTTACTCAACCCTCAAGGGCTACCTGACCCAAACCAAAGATATATGATTTTTATGGTGGCCAACCTTTTCTAAGTCCACCACACATAGTCAGGTCCAGGCCCTCGAGAAGCTGCTGCTCTGAGCCAGGGCTCCACCAGTTTGACAGTGGGCTTCACCTTGGACATTGTCTTAACCATATAACAATTACAGCACGGAAACAGGCCATCTCGGCCCTTCAAGTCCGTGCCGAACAACTTTTTTCTCTTAGTCCCACCTGCCTGCACTCATACCATAACCCTCCATACCCTTCTCATCCATATGCCTATCCAATTTATTTTTAAATGATACCAACGAACCTGCCGCCACCACTTCCACTGGAAGCTCATTCCACACCGCTACCACTCTCTGAGTAAAGAAGTTCCCCCTCATGTTACCCCTAAACCTCTGTCCCTTAATTCTAAAGTCATGTCCTCGTGTTTGAATCTTCCCTATTCTCAAAGGGAAAAGCTTGTCCACATTAACTCTGTCTATCCCTCTCATCATTTTAAAGACCTCGATTGTCTTTGGGGAGTTATGACAGGGAGGGGGTGGGAGGTTGAGGGAGCTTTATACGTCAGAGGTGCACAACCCTGATGCCCAACTACTGATTCCATCCCTGTCTCTGCTAACCGAGTAAAAGGGAACCAAACTATTTGTAACCTTGGAATTGGAATTGTACTTGACCCCTGAGGGAGGTGAACTGCATATCAATGTCTTCGCTAACACTGCTGCCTCTGCAACATCACTTCCTCTGCAGCTCCCACCTTCCTCAGCTACTACGCTGCTGAAACACTTGTCCATATCTTTGTTACCTCTAGAGTTGACTATTCCAGTGAGTGCAGTGTTGCCTATCCTCGATAAACTTGCTCACATCCCAACTCGTTCCATGTTTCATTCATCCATCATCTCTGTACTTGCTGACATGCTTTGGCTCCCAGTTAAGTAATCCTTGGCCTAGTTTTGAAATCCTCCAGGGTTTCAGTCCACTCCTTTCCTGCTGTTTACTTCCTCCTGCTTTTCGACTCTCCACTTTGTTTATCGTTATCCATTTCTGGCCTTTCTCTTACAGTGCCATTCAATCATTACACCATTGGCATCAATGGTCCGAAGCTCTGGTAATGTAAATTGCTCGTTCTAAGCTTCCCCACAGTCTAGTTTCAGTCAAAAATCACTGAGTCAAGCACTTGCGCACCTAAATTTTATTTTGACGAAACACAATTACAGTTTCCACTACTGTAACTAACCACCGCGGGTTCGATCCTCCTATCTGCCTGATCAAGCCCTCTTGGCCTCGCTCAAACAGAGACACTCCAGAAGGTCACGCAGTCATAAGCGCTCTCCCAGAAAATTGACACAGGACCTCGTGGTAGCGGACTTTTATAAGTTCCCAGACCACGAGGAGCCAAACCACATGGGGGTGGTTTCTTTACAATCCAATTACAGATATCGATAAACCCCAAACATGACAGACATTTCCCTAACCCAATAATACAGTGGCTAATACATTGTATTCAAACAGTTTCTCAGAGGAAACAAACATCACAACATGTGCCCAGATATGCAAGAAAACCGGAAAAGGCTCAATACTTAATCCAATCAACATCCAGCAAAGTAAAGCTTTGCAACATTATTTACAATGTGTATGTCTGGTTTGCATTCATCCAATCCATTCTGTGCATTTTGCACCTAATTGTCAGGGTCTGCAGATGTTCCCATTCTCTTCCTGCAGCTCTGATCTAAGCTCCAGACAAACTGGCACCATTCTGCAGCTTGTCCCATTTCTACAGAAAGCACTCTTAAATTGACCAAATGGCCTAGCAGCCCAGAAGCCTTTACTCAATTTTAGTGTCCTGGCATCTCTAATTTGGCCAGAGTTAACATTCCTTCCTTTTATCATACATGATAAACCATCCTTTATGATAACCAAGTAGTCAGATTATCAGATAACCAGATATACATTAGTGTGTCTATTACATTTTCCATCTATTAACAATCACAAGACGATGATGTTTCTTCCTAGAATCTTGTCAAGCTTCCCGGGTTTTTGTGGGCGTAGCGTCATAATTTCCATCTGATGAGTCTTCACCTCCCGAGTTTTATTGGGCGCGAATTCCCTCCATTCGTTATTGCCCATTTTTCCATCCCTTTCCTTAGTCGAACCTATAACCTATAATTCCTGAAAAACTTGGGACAAAGCAAGTTACCATTTATGTACCAATGCTTCCCCATACATTAATTGTAATTCTGCAATACTATCCTGTTTCCATTTCACTATTCTGCTCTATTACTGTATTCCTATTACTATTCTGTCCTACAATATACTCTTTACTATCCTAGGATCAACACTAATCAGCTGTCTCCATATTCACACCATGTTATAATATGTATATCTGACAATGGTTTTTCATATAAATTTAAGCTGGGTTCAGTCCAGATTTCCCTACAGGCAAGACTCATTTTTAAAGCAAGCCACGATAAATGCTCCAATTTAACCAAATTCAGTCTCAGCTTCAATTTACTATTTTAAATTTCAGTGTCCATCTCACCCTTTTAATTCCACAGCATTGTGGCCGATAACACAATTCTATTCCAATTCCTGTGGAATTCCCAGCTGTTCAAATTTAATCAATCAATTTCCATATGTTGTCAATTTCATCATAAAGCCAATTAAGAATGCCAATTCCAGGGACAATTTCTTATCACCTTGATAATAGAAGCCGCATTACCATCAAGGGTTAAACAATTTAGATCCATCGGTTAAATACAATCTCCACACCCATTCAAGTTTCTCCTTCTAATTCACTAGATTTCTCCTCCAGTACTTCTTCCTTACTATGTTGGGTCAGCTCTCATTCTAGGGGTTCTCGCTTATACTAGTTTCCAAACCACTGAGTAATTTCTAGTCTGGTCTCTTAAAGGGAAGTCCTGCTGTTCACAGTTCCTCCTTTGAGCATTTCCAATTCCAACTCTCATGTTCCCTGAATAATTTCCATGTTACCAGATCTTCCCAAGTACATCCTTCCTGATGTTCTCTGAATAATCCTTCCCAACTTTGGCTGCCTGTCTGGGGATGAGACAATAACAATATCAATTAATAATCAAACTCCAAATATTCCTAAGCCAAATCTCACAAGTCTGTTCCAAATCTCAAAATGTAAAGTCCCTCTAATTCATTACCTCTAAGTCCCTCTAATTTGAAGACCGAATTCAAAATGTTATCAATTTATTTCTAATAATCATAATTTAGATGCAAAGTAAGTGTTTTACCCCAAACCTCAGAGGAATGTATTTTTATTTAAATTCAGTTCTTTAAGGTGGAGCTTGCTCCAATAGGCGTCATAGGATGTCGGTGTTGTTTCTTTAGGAAAGATTAGATAGTGTTACTTTCCTTCCTTCGCTGGCGTCAAAAGCTAGATGATGTTAGAGTTGGGTAGGTGTTCTCCTTATTCTTTCCTGATGTCAGTTTCAAGGGAGTAGGGATACTGAGGACCAGCTCTCTCTATCAGTTGGCCTTCCCAGATTTGTCTTTAAGGGACAGGACAGTATCATTTCTTCCTGCTTGTTGATTCCTGTTTCTGGGGAGTTACATTACTTTGCTGTCTTCTGCCCGTTCTCAAGGGGTCTGTATATTCTTTAGCTCACTCCCCAGTTAGTATGTTGTCAATTATACTGTCCTGCAGGCATAAACTCAGTAACAAGTTAGTATTATAGCTCCTTTCCCCACTCCCATACCTCCTGCACAATAATTTTGTTTCTTTCCCTAGTGCAATTTCTTCTCCTTAGTTTCCATTCCTTCACACACCAGCTACTATGTTTCCCTTTCGTAGTCCTTATTCTTTCAGTGACGGTTCTCAATAATTAGAATCTTTGTGTCTCCTCCTAGGATTTGGAAGGGGGTGATGTTCTTTCTGGTTTTTATTGCTGTGTTTGGGCCATGTGAGGACGCCTTCATATTTAATAGGCGTTGGACCAGGCTGCATTAAAGTATGAAGTCTGTGTCCCGGGGGACATTTGCACCTACTGCGGGACTTAATACCAAAGGTGGAGTAGGCAGCTTTCTACAAACGAACTGCCTATGGGGAATCCGTTCTATACCCCCATCGTCAGGGAATTCTTCCGACATAATAATACTATCAATATAAGGATCAATCCCTCCATATCCTCCTGCTCTCTCACCCTCAGAAAGACTATCCGTTCTGTCTCTGTGATTCAGGAAGGATTCCTTCACTTTCCCACTACTGGATTGTCTAATTAATTTTGGTACACATTTCGGCGGAACCTTCCTTCGAACTCCTTGATCTCCCATACTATCCCCCACTGGTGGAGCAATCATAGGAGCTAGAGGATCCTTCCCCGATTTTTCCACCAGATTTGAATTTGGTGGGAGGAGCCAAATATAACGCTGTCTCCTCCCGTGTGCCCTGCTCGGAAGCTGCACATGACGTCTCTGAACTGAGAACATGAGAGTGCTGTGAGGAATGCTGTGGCTCCATTCCGAAAAATTCTGCCCATCCTGGCATATAGTGAGGCTCTCTCCCTTCGAGGTCTGCAGATACTGCTGCACTCTTACCACATTTAATACGTTTAATTTTACTCGGCACCTCCCCTTTAAGAGCCATCTCAGTAGTTTCCCTTTTAGAAGATGGTATTCTCTCCTGCTCTTGCTGTTGGCTTTCACTATCTTTCTTTCCCTGTTCTGGAATGTCTCGAGAAGGACCAGTTCTCTCATGTTCCCCTCTAATCCCTAATTTACACTCTGCCATTCTTAGAGTAGACAGCAGAACGATCTCTTTATTTATTTTCCTTCTTGGGGAGAACATTCTCCATATTCCAATTAGCTCATTCCCTTCTTCACTGTTTCCATATCGTTTAACAATTGTTTCTACGTAGTTTATTCCTATTACAGATTTGAGTCCACCCAGTGGCCAAAGTTCGCTTCTCAAAGCTCCTGTCTGCTTCATGTGGAAGCTTCTCGCAAATTATTCTTATTGGGCTTCCTGCTCTATTCGATAATTCCTTCTCTGAGACATTCCCCATTTTCTGCACAATAGTTACAATACAAAATAAAATTCCAGACACTACCACCTATTCAAACTCACTCCTTCCTTTCAGACTCCAAGGTCAATGGAGTCTCTCCTACACAATGACTAATCATCTCTCAGATTCACATCTATTCGCACAATTGTTCGCTTCCAACCATTACTCAATCACTCACTCAATCGCTCCTATTCAATTATTCAAACCACTCGCTCGTATTCAATCACTCTCCCAACTTTCTTATCAGTTAAATCACTTCTTCAACTCTAAACTTTCAAACAAAGGATCTCCGGTTTCTCAACCCAAGACTCCAACTCTTAATCACAGTCTCTTCCAAGCAGTAATATCTCCTATTCAATCCACTTTAAGTTTGCACAGACAAATAAGAACCACGCTAATAAAACTATAATCTGTGCATAAATGTTCAAATAACGTAAGACACACTTTAATACAATTTAAAGTCTTACACAGATTATACTATTCAAAAACTGAAATAAGTAAACTTTTTCCCAACGTCTCACCTATTTGTGATAAATGTCAGTGTCAAGAAGCTACTCATTTGTCGTTTGTACAAAAATTCAAAAATTTTGGATTTAAATTTTTTAAATCTTCACAAAATTATTTAAAATAAAACTGACTCCAAAGGCAGATTGGATTATCTTTGGAGCAACGGAAGGTAGCCCTGAATTAAATGTGTTTCAAAAGAATCTATTTGAATACGGCTTAATAACAGGAAAAAAGCTAATCTTAAAATTAACAGTAAATATGTGGATTTCAACTATGTTTGAAACATTACATCTGGAAGATATGAGACTCCGCCTGGCAGTAAATGAACATCGCAACATGTGCCCTGATATGCAAGAAATCCAGACAAGGCTCAATACTTAATCCAATCAACATCCAGCAAACTAAAGCTTTGCAACATTATTTACAATGTGTATGTCTGGTTTGCATTCATCCAATCCATTCTATACAATTTGCACCTAATTGTCAGGGTCTGCAGGTGATCCCTTCTCTTCCTGCAGCTCTGATCTAGGCTCTAGACAAACTGGCACCATTCTGCAACTTGTCCCATTTCTGCACAAAGTACTTTTAAATTGACCAAATGGCCCAGCAGCCCAGAAGCCTTTACTCAATTTTAGTGTCTTGGCATCTCCAATTTTGCCAGAATTAACAGTAATTCCTCCCTAAATTACTGTGTACAATGTTTTTCCTTTAAAATGTTGCTTAAAGCCTACCAAAGTTTGATCAACCTTGATGTGTGATTTGTTTCAAGTTTTGAATCACAGCAAGCATTGGTTTGTATTCTTGTTATTTTTTCTGTCAAGTTGTTATTTTATATTTACTTTTGCTATAACCCATATTTATAAAGTAAGTTACTTATGTAATTGCACACCTGTAAAGGGCCTGTCCCACTAACGCGATTCTTTTTCGGCGACTTTCCGGCGCCCGTCATAGTTGCAGTAGGTCGCCGAAAATTTTCAACATGTTGAAAATCCAGCGGCGACCAGAAAAAGGTAGGACTCTTTGGGCGACTACTCATGACCAAACAGACGTCAACACGACCATACAGGCGACACGTCGGGGTGACGCCTATATGGCCACAGAGTGGCTGCTGGATGACATAATATATATATTATTGCTGACTGTTTCTCATAATGAAAAACATGTTACACAATATTTTGGATATTAGAAGAAAATTGGATCCTCTAAATTCTAACATCCAAAATAAAATGTAAAATGTGTTTCCAATTATTTGGTCCAAGATTATATGATATCATTATCTTAACTATAATAGAAACATCAGTGGAGGAGGCATCTATTTTGCCATTGTGTTTGTGAACGTTTTTTGTAAGAGTTTGCTTGAAAGGATCAGCTTCCCCGCAACTTTCTCCACATTTTTTGTCCTCTTTGACTGTTCATTCAGTTCCCTCATGCGAGTTATTGGCAAATCTGCGATGGCTAAATAAAGAATTTCAGATTGAAACTTTAATTTGTTTAAAAAGGTAATCCAGCCCATATTTCTTCTGTTTCTTTCAGTAACATTTTACATCAGTGTCATCTTTACACTGACTGTTGTTCTTCCTCATTTATTAATTCTGAATGACTGATAAATTGAGCACCTGCCCTCAGTCTCTTCTCAGCTTTCAGTCTTTATTATGTATTTATTTATTTATTTATTCTTTTTTCTTTTGGTCAAAGGCCTCAGACTCTCTGAAGTTTGTGCTTGGAGATAATTAATTTTGAATCATAGAAAATTTACAACACAAAGGCCATTCGGCCCACCCTGTCTGCACTGGCCAATCAAAGAGCTACCCAGCATAATCCCAGTGCATGATCAGTAACCCTGCAGAATCACAGCTCTTGGGCTCCTTTCACAGGTGATGAGGGTACCCCTCTCCACCCCCCCCCCCCCCCCACCTCACCTGTCCTTCCCCCCTCCCCCCCCACCGCCCCTGTCTGAGCCGTGGTCTGAGCTCGGATCGGCAGCCCATGCCGTGCGTTTAACGTTCCAGAACCAGGAGCAATCAGTCCACTGTGCTAATGGCATTGACTTCTGGAAATTTTTGGTTGGCTACTTTACAATGTGATGTGAAGAAATGCAAGAGGATATGTTTTAAAATATTTATTCAACTGCATCTCTGCTTTGTTTTTTGAGGGTCTGTGAGTGAGTCAGGTGGAGTTTATTGTCATGTGCACAAGGAAGGGAAGGTACAGGTTTTCAACAGGCGCCTACCTGATACATTGCTGAGGTCACCCTTTTATCCTAACTTAGTCAATTTATGAAATTAGAAAGGTTTGAATCCAACTAATTACCTGTCTCATTTTTCTGTCGAAGTAATTATTGTAATTGCTTCCACCTGTGAGCCACAGATTCTAATTACCAGCAACTAAACGTTTACAAGATAATAATTGAACATAATTAAATTTCAGTGACTGAGATGTCTGTAACAGTACTCGTGATCAGAGATCTGGATGTATGCCAGATGCCAGGTGTCTCTGGGGCTTATGCAAACTAAAAAACATCTTAAATGCCTCCCCTGCTTCTAAAAAAAATATGGTTCCGATTTCCAAATAAATCATTTCAGTAATGCCAGAGTAAGTGGTTGGGGCAGGTACAATACTGTAAGTAACATTTAAGGGACATTTGGACAAGTATGTGGGGCAACTACAGCACGGTGGCGCAGTGGTAGAGCTGCTGCCTTACAGCGCCAGAGACCCGGTTTAGAAAGTAGGTGCAGGAGTAAGGCTATTCGGCCCTTCAAGCCAGCACCGCCAATCCTGACTACGGGTGCCACATTGAGTTTGTACGTTCTCCCCGTGACCGTGTGGGTTTTCTCTGGGATCTCCGGTTTCCTCCCACGCTCCAAAGATGTATAGGTTTGTAGGTTAATTGGCTTGGTATAATTGTAAATAGTCCCTAGCATGTGTAGGATAGTGTTACTGTGCGTGGGTCACTGGTCGGTGCAGACTCGGTGGGATGAAGGGCCTGTTTCCGTGCTGTATCTATAAACTAACTACGTGAATAGTAAATGTCTGGAGGGATATCGCTCAAACGCAGGCAAATCAGAGTAGTTTAGATGGGCGTCTTGGACTGCATGGATGAGTTGGGCTGAAGGGCCTGTGTTTGCTGTATGGCTCGATAACTCTTGTGCCCTCATAATAAATCCTCTGTCCTACTCTGAGGAACATAAGAAATCTGTTAAGAACAGTTGAATTCTCTCAAGTGCAGAGAGTAAGGCTAAAGGCATATTCAAATGTAACTGGCTCTTCATTATTTTGATTTATTTCTCTTAACTATTCAGAATACTGGACTGGACTACTTGGATAGTGTTTGAAGAAGCTGCATGGGTCTTGTCCCTGCATGTGCCTTGTGTAACAGAAGGGAGCTGTAGTCTTTGGAAGGAAGCAGGATGTGCCAGACTGTGACCTGGTAATTCTCTCAGCACAATCCATGGAATGTGTGCACTTAAGGTCAGATTTTTGCTTTGCACAACTCTATAGATTTGGACGAGCTGTGACATCTGAGACACATCGAAGATGATGCAGAGTGACAGTGTGCCCAGCGATGCTGTGGGGCGACGTATCGCCTGTCGGGATGAATATGGCACCGTGCGCTTTGTGGGAAAGGTCACATCAGCCCCAGGTATATTACTTGATCCTTGTCATGATGGTTAAATAATGTTAATTTCAGGTAGTTTTGCTATAATATGTTTCCATACCATGAATCGCTTATAATGATATTGATGAATTAGGGAGCTCTACTAGTATTATGCAGGCTGATTTGGTTAAAATATGATTTAGATCAGGAACTAGAAGACTACTTAAAAGTTACTTTGGAAATAGGCAACAGTAAAAAAGATGCCTTGCAATAAAGATAGTCTGGGGACCAAAATAATTGTTTCGATGTAACCTTCCCACAGTAATCACACACCCATTGTCTCGCGAGAACGCAGTCTGTCCGTTTCACGACAGGTGGCCATTTAAATTAAAAAGCTTAGCGTGTACTAACAAGTACAATGATACTCTATTAAATAAGGTTACTTATGACCTTCAGCACTTTTAGCACACAGTAACAAAAATAACACTAAATATTGGACACTAAAAAAAACATTTTCAAAATCTTTGAAAAATTCTTATTATTGCAAGTCTGAAATCCTCTAGGCCAGATCCGCCTTTTGCCCATTGACACAAAAATTTTTCTAATGTTAATTTTCTCTCACACAAGGTTCACCACGTACTGATTTTCAAAGAATTCTCAAAGAACACCAGTAGATGAGTTAGATGTGATATTCCTTTCCTAGACCCTTGCCTCTGATCAGATTTTGGGTTGCAGTCTTGGATTAGACACTTGAACAGATAACCTCCAGAGTAACTGCAGTTCTGAGGGAATGTTGGATTGTCGCAGATAGCTACCGTTGGGCAAGACATTAAATTATGGTCCCATCTGCCTCACGGGATGTAAAAGATACATTGGCATGAGAGGGAAAGCAGGAAGGATCTTGAAGTGTTGGCCAAAACTTTCAACCAACAACAGAATATTCTTGCTACTCGTGGAACCTTGCTGTGGATAAATTAGCTGCTGTGCCCATTACAATTGTACGTAATTGGATGTAATGTGCTATGAAACATCCAAAGGTTATGAAAGGCAGTGTAGGCATGAAGTCTTTCTTTCTTTGCATCATATGGGACTGGATTGTTGCTCTGTAAACTAAAATAAATTAATTCTGAAAATTAAAATCACTTAATCTGTAAAACAATTGGCAACAAAACGTTTCCGATGCTGCCTGACCAACTGAATTCTTCCAGCTGCTCTCTTTTTTGCTTTTAGAATATGATATTCATGTATACCTTTAACTTTTCTGCTGCCTTAAAGATAGTGATAATGGTATTTTAGAAAATGTATAAGATGGCTTATGCCTATTGCTAGAAATTGTGTTTTAACAGTATGCGATGTGACGGCAGAATCACCAATGGCTGTTTCTCAGAAGCTGCATATCGGGTGAAATCAATGTGGCTATTGAAATGAATGTTGTTTTCCAGAAATTTGGCTGGGTGTGGAATGGGACAATCCCGAGCGAGGAAAGCACAACGGAACTCATGAAGGGGTGCATTATTTCCAGTGCAGGTGATTGAATCTCTTCTTTGTGTAATTTTTGTACTCTGGAACAACGTGTGTTGTTTAAAACATATCACTTCCTGTTTTCTGCTGACTTTGCTTCCTTCCCTTGAACCAACATTGGGAGCATGGTAAGGTGAATGAAAGTCAGATCTCTGCTATTCCCATATCACTGTACTTTCCCAAAATATTTTGCTTTCAACATTTCCTCGCTGGTGACGAGGCAGACACTCACAATTTTCAGTTTCCTCTTGCATCTGAATGGTTCTGATACAATTTGGTTGATACTGGTTGATAGATTGTTATGTGTACTGAATAACTTTATATACATGATTAGTTCAGTTTAAAGATGTAAACAGGCCTGCAGCCCACTGAGCTCACGCCAACTGTTCAAGTCAGCTCTATGTTATCCCACTTTCGTCTCCACTCCTTGCGCACTGGGGGCAATTTACAGAGGACAATTAATCTACAAACCCGTACATCTTTGGCATGTGGGAGGAAACTGAAGCACCTGGAGGAAATTCATGTGTCAGGGGTTATGCGGAGAAACATAGAAACATAGAAAATAGGTGCAGGAGTAGGCCATTCGGCTCTTCGAGCCTGCACCGCCATTCAATATGATCATGGCTGATCATCCAACTCAGTATCCCGTACCTGCCTTCTCTCCATACCCTCTGATCGCCTTAGCCACAAGGGCCACATCTAACTCCCTCTTAAATATAGCCAATGAACTGGCCTCAACTACCCTCTGTGGCAGAGATTTCCAGAGACCCACCACTCTCTGTGTGAAAAAATTCCTTCTCATCTCGGTCCTAAAGGATTTCCCCCTTATCATAGGATAGGACTTCCATATGAAGAAAGACTGGATAGACTCGGCTTGTACTCGCTGGAATTTAGAAGATTGAGGGGGGATCTCATAGAGGCTTACAAAATTCTTAAGGGGTTGGACAGGCTAGATGCAGGAAGATTGTTCCCGGTGTTGGGGAAGTCCAGGACAAGGGGTCACTGTTTAAGGATAAGGGGGAAGTCTTTTAGGACCGAGATGAGAAAATCATTTTTCACACAGAGAGTGGTGAATCTGTGGAATTCTCTGCCACAGAAGGTAGTTGAGGCCAGTTCATTGGCTATATTTAAGAGGGAGTTAGATGTGGCCCTTGTGGCTAATGGGATCAGGGGGTATGGAGAGAAGGCAGGTACAGGATACCGAGTTGGATGATCAGCCAGGATCATATTGAATGGCGGAGCAGGCTCGAAGGGCCGAATGGCCTACTCCTGCACCTATTTTCTATGTTTCTATAGGCAAGCTCGACACAGAGAGCACTCGAGGTCAGGATCGAACCGGGGTCTCTGGCCCAGTGAGGCAGCAGCTCTACCAACTGCGCCACCACATGAAGTGCTTCAGTGTGAGCAATGTGTTTTCCAGTAACATTTGTGTATGTTTTAGTTTAGTTTAGAGATACACTGCGGAAACAGGCTCTTCGGTCCTCCGAGTTCGCACCGACCAACAATCCCCGTACATTAACACTACCCTACACACACTAGGTACAATTTACACACACACTGTCAATTAACCTACAAACCTGTACGTCTTTGGAGTATGGGAGGAAACCAAAGATCTCGGAGAAAACTCACGTGGTCACAGGAAGAACGTACAAACTCCGTACAGACAGCACCCGTAGTCGGGATCGACCCGATTTTTAGCAATATATTATTTAGAGAAAAACATGGATTCTGCTGTGTAGCATTGTTGGTGACCCTGATGTTTTAGCTTATTCCAAGTCTCCCAAATATTTGATACTGTTGAGAACTAACAGTCAACAACATTGCACTTTCTTATGTGTGCTAATTAAGTGCCTTCCCTAAAGGACATTGAAGCACTTAGGTGTATATAACAATCCCAACGGTATCACAGTCACTTTTATTTCACCTTGACTTCAAACAATTCCTTTGTCAAAGTCTCTAATGTGGACCTTAGTTTGCATTCTCTGGATTATTTATGTGTGTGTCAGCCCCCATCCCTGCTTCCCCCTTCAAGCACTTCATACCTACAGATAAGATATTGTGATCCTTCCCTTAGTATTTATGTAAAATCAAAGGTCTTTCCCAAAGATTAGCCAAGTCCAGTCGTCATTTCACCATCCATTTTGCTGTCACAGACCAAGAGTATCCCAAACCACCACAGTTTTCTGACTGGAGGGATCGGAGGAGGCTGGAGCTAGAGCTAATTTGGAACTTTATCTCTACATTAGTCATCCCACAGGAGGATCGTTCATTCGTCCCCAAAAGATAAACTTCGGAGTTGATTTCCTCCTGGCATTGAAGGACCGCTACGGGCAGGAGGGAAATCAGGGAATACAGGATTGCCGAAGCAACCCTCTCCACTGGTGCAAGAAACCCATCGAATTTTTGGGAAGCCGAGATGCAGAAGTTAAACAAAGGTATTGCGAGGATAGTCGTGGCGCAGGAAGAAGCTCTTTGAAAATGTCTTCTTATTCCCACACCTTCTGCTCTTCCCATTCTGTGATATCTTGTAGCAAATATAGCACAAGGTTTACTGCATTATGACATATGCCGTTCATATTTCTAAGATATACTTGTCTTTTTATCTTTTGATATTACAGGTAGTTCTGCGAAAACAAGATAGTTGCATTCTTAAGAAACCTTGCATTACAGAAAATCGTGTTATAAAAACAATTGTGTTAATGGGAGAAGGGGTTGCGGACTGGCGAGTTCCAGAATTGCAATAAGAATGTAACATTTCCCACAGGACCTGCACAAATAAAGGCATAATTTTTTAATAGCTGTTGTCATATGTACAGAAACATTTAGAGTCATACAGTTGTACAGCACTGAAACTGGCCCTTCATGCTGACCTTGTTGCCCATCGACATTAGTTCCATGTGGCTGCATCGGGTCCATGTTCTTCTGTGCCCTGCCATTTATGTGCCAGTCTAAATCAATCCAAAAATAAAGTGAATATATCTGAATTTATCACCACCTCTGTCAGCGAGTTCCAGATATCACCACTCTCCGTGTAAAAGAAAATCTTTACGATCAAATTTCTTTTAAAACTCATCCCTAAGAGCCCTCAAACTGAGAGGACCTTGTATATGGACAGGTGTACAGTGTAACTTTGGTTGATCTCTGTACTTTTGTTTTTGGACTTTCATGGCCTGGTTTACTTGGAATAGGTGCTAATTTATTGTATATTTATTGTTGCATTTAACGGGTACGTTAAGCTGCAGCAGGTAAAAATATTGTTCCTTTGCATATGACAATAAATAAATAAAAACTCTTGACTAGGAACAGGAGTTTGTCCTTGGTGTTTACCCATTACTCATGGCTAACAGCTATTTACCCTTGAATCCCTTCTTTTATTTAATGAGATCATGGCTCATTTGTGACTTTATTCTTTTTAGCAGCATTTGACCTTTTTCGCTAATGTCTTGTTAACAACAAATGCTTCAATTGCTGCTTTAAAATTAGCAATTCATCATTGCCATTTGCAAGTGAATCCCAAAGTGCTCCCTGCTTAAATGTGTTTCCTAAGTTCTCATCTGAAAGGCCTGGTTCTAATTTCCCAATCAGCAACAAAAAAAGTAGTTCATTTCTATCTATTGCATTTTATTCCCTAAGAACGTTCAATTTAGTCAGTCCTGAACCTCATAAAATGCAGAGAATGCAGCCTAGTATTTGTGAATTTAGTTTTTTCTAGAGCAAATATCATTCAACTAAATCTTTGTGGTACTGCCTCCAAGCCCAATGTGTAATTCATAAAATCTGAGTTATTCACAATACTTGGGGTTATGTCTGACCAGAGGTTTGTTTAGCTACAGTATAACGACTACGTTATTATTGTCAAGTCTTTGGAATCTCTGTGATATAGAACCCATTAGCCTCTCAATCTTTTGTTTTTTACTGCTCCATAATCCCATGTTCACAGATCACAAAGTTTATTTGAAACGAGTCGTCTGTTGTCACGCAGAAAGTGCTCTGCTCTGCCTTTTAGCACTGCCTTGTCTAGGTCCAAAGTGAATAATTTTATGATGTTAACACTGAAATCTCTGTACTTGTCTGCGGAATCACCTGAATTCCCTACATATCAGATAGAGAAAGAGAATGAAGGTAAATGTCTTGCATGAAAGTTCCTCAATTCACAGACCACAATTCTATTACATCTCAAAATCTATAACATGATCATCTGAGAGTTTATGACATCAGGAATGTCCTATCACATTACATAAAGTATTGCAGGAAACATTTGCCATCATGCTGTGAAAGCAGGTCAGAAACTTCTAAGTATGAGGCACTGCACCCATGGTCTCCATTTAAGATAGTCAGCTTACATATGTACAAAGACAAAGTTAGACTTGATAATTGCTGGCACACTCAACACGACTTATCTTGAACCAGGCATGAAATTAAGATAATGAAAAATGTAGGATTTTTTTTACACATCTTTTTAGCTTGTGCTTTATGAACTACATTTCACTAATCCATGTGTGCTTAAGTGCCATGTTCTTGAAAGCCAGTGTATTTTTAAACAAAAGTGCCCCTGCTGGGAATGAGTAACAGCTTTAACCATTCTCTCCGCCTCTCTTATTTACAGGTGGTTTGATGCATTGCTGGTTGTTTCAGTCAGAGAGTGCCTTGTGAGCCATGTCATTGAAGAGGACGAAATCTCCAATGTCTGTCCCAGTATCCTTGCAATGTTCATTAAGCTGCATCGATTTAAAAAATGCTTAGGAGTCATCAGAATAAAATGCTGTGTTTTTTCTTTCAAAGTCCTAACGTGTTTGAACCTCTTGCAGTGTCTTGAAGTCCTGCAAGTAACAGAGATTGAATGAAGGGCAAAGACTAGCTGATCCACAAACCCTGACCAAATACCATGGTGGTCAACATGTGACTTTTGTTGTGCTTAATATTTGCGTTTGTTACTAGAGCTGTAAGTTATGAAGACATTCAGTAGTGTGGACATACACAAACAATTTCTGCTTGTGCTGTATCCAAACCTGAGCCATTCAAATAAGAATCACCATAATTCCAGGAAGAATTATAGAGTAGTTAAGCCACTTGACCATGTTTTATGTTCTGGATTGCAGATGTGGTTTTCAAATTCTGCATGTATAAACACGCCCTAAACTATGATGATGTACAAGTGATATACAGCATGTGGTGTTGTACAAGTGATATACAGCATACACCAAGTTGTTTCTGCTTCGGCTTTCTTCACCTTTCATTACATCTTCACCGGCTTTCTGGAAGTTGGGAAGTAAGGTTATTCACTTAGCTGAGGTCATGATTTGTAAAGCTATTCCTTGCAGTTAAATGCAAGTAATGGTTGGAGCTGCTCTCCAGATAATTCTCAACACTTGCATCAAACCCCATGCTCACCTGGGGTTGACGTCATTGATCCAGTGATTTACTCTTAACCCAATGGTGAAGTCAGCGGGGTCTCTGCATCGGGACAAGCTGGGATATGTTGGATGAGGTGGGAATGAATTTAAGCATGTGTTTAGTGTAGAAACAAGGAACTGTGAATACCAGTTTACCAAGGAAAGACACAAATTGCTGGAGCAACCCAGCGGATCAGGCATCATCCCTGGAGAACATGAATAGGTGATGTTTTGGGTCTGCACCCTTCTTCAGCTCGCTTGCTAGTTTAACCAGCAGATGGAGCAGTTGGGGCACCTAATGTAGATGCTGGCGGTCTCCTGGCTGTCTCCTGAGAACTCATTGTAACCTGAACTGTTTGCAAGTCAGAAATGGACAGAACCACTGTCACGGGAGAGGGAGCAGGCATGGAAAGAGATTTCGCCAGCTGGCCTTGCTAACCGAGTGAGTTAGCTCAGTGCTCCCAGCTCTGCTCAGCTTGATCCAGCCACCAGTCGCTGTGACTCCGGAGGGCTAGGGGGCGAATACACATGGAAATGCCACGTAACCACCCAGCAAGTGATGCCTAGAACCCTATTGCAGCTGTCAAATCCATCCTGTCAGTCTACTGAACACTTGCATGTATATACAGTGCCCTCCATAACGTTTGGGACAAAGACCCATCATTTATTTATTTGCCTCTACTCCACATTTTGAGATTTGTAATCACATGTGGTTAAAGTGCACATGGTCAGATTTTATTAAAGAACATTTTTATGCATTTTGGTTTCACCATGTAGAAATTACAGCTGCGTTTATACATAGTCCCTCCATTTCAAGGCACTATAATGTTTGGGACACATGGCTTCACAGGTGTTTGTAATTGCTCAGGTGTGTTTAATTGCCTCTTTCATGCAGGTTTAAGAGAGCTCTCAGCATCTAGTCTTTCCTCCAGTCTTTCCATCACCTTTGGATACTTTTATTGCTGTTTATCAACATGATAAACACAAAGTTGTACCAATGAAAGTCAAATAAGCCATTATGAGACTGAGAAACAAGAATAAAACTATTAGAGACATAAGCCAAACCTTAGGCTTACCAAAATTAACTATTTGGAACATCATTAAGAAGAAAGAGAGCACTGGTGAGCTTACTAATCGCAAAGGGACTGGCAGGTCAAGGAAGACCTCCACAGCTGATGATAGAATAATTCTCTCTATAGTAAAGAAAAATCCCCAAACACCTGTCCGACAGATCAGAAACACTCTTCCGCAGTCAGGTGTAGATTTATCAATGACCACTGTCCGCAGAAGACTTCATGGACAGAAATACAGAGGCTACACTGCAAGATGCAAACCACTGGTTAGCTGCAAAAATAGGATGGCCAGGTTACAGTTTGTCAAGCAGTACTTAAAAGATCAACCACAGTTCTGGAAAAAGGTCTTGTGGACAGATGTGACGAAGATTAACTTATATCAGAGTGATAGCAAGAGCAAAGTATGAAGGAGAGAAGGAACTGCCCAAGATCCAAAACATACCACCTCATCTGTGAAACACGGTGGTGGGGGTGTTATGGCCTGGACATGTATGGCTGCTGAAGGTACTGGCTCACTTATCGTCATTGATGTTACAACTGCTGATGGTAGTAGCATAATGAATTCTGAAGTGTATAGACACATCCTATCTGCTCAAGTTCAAACAAATGCCTCAAAAAACTCATTGGCCGGCAAGACAATAATCCCAAACATACTGCTAAAGCAACAAAGGAGTTTTTCAAAGCTAAAAAATGGTCAATCCTTGAGTGCCCGTCAATCTGATCCCAATATATGCTGAAGAGAAAACTGAAGGGGACTTGTCCCCAAAACAAGCATAAGCTAAAGATGGCTGCAATACAGATCTGGCAGAGCTTCACCAGAGAAGACACCCAGCAACTGGTGATGTCCATGAATCACAGACTTCAAGCAGTCATTGCATGCAAAGGATATGCAACAAAATACTAAACATGACTACTGTCATTTACATGACATTGCTGTGTGCCAAACATTATGGTGCCCAGAAATGGGGGATACTATGTAATTTGGTGTAATTTTTACATGATAAAACCAAAATGTATAAAAATGGCTTTTATTAAAATCTGACAATGTGCACTTTAACCACATGTGATTTTTTTTCTATGACAAATCTCAAATTGTGGAGTACAGAGGCAAATAAATAAATGATGGGTCCTTGGCCCAAACATTATAGACAATAGGTGCAGGGGTAGGCCATTCAGCCCTTCGAGACAGCACCGCCATTCAATGTGATCATGGCTGATCATCTACAATCAGTACCCCATTCTTGCCTTCTCCACCATATCCCCTGACTCCGCTTTCTTTAAGAGCCCTATCTAGCTCTCTCTTGAAAGCATCCAGACAACCGGCCTCCACTGCCCTCTGAGGCAGAGAATTCCACAGACTCACAACTCTCTGTGTGAAAAAGTGTTTCCTCATCTCTGTTCTAAATGGCTTACCCCTTATTCATCTGGACTCCCCCAACATCAGGAACATATGGAGTGCACTGTGTTGTTCATAAGTCGGGCCTTTGAAAAACCACGAGGAGCATCTGTAATGCTCTGGACTGTGTGGAATACAACTCGGCTCCACCCTCCTTCACGCAAGAAGCTACGGAGCCTGGGAGATGCTGAAGAATGTCAAATGAAAACTTCAAAGCAGACTGACATCCTTTGTTTCATCCAGGATATTCAGGTTAATGGAACTAAGGCCGGCACAATAAAGTGAACGTCTGTCTTAATGTGTTTGAACATGCCTGATAGGCTTCCTTCTGTGGCTGTGACCCGAGTGTGACCCAACTGATTACTTCCCAGCCCTGGGATATTGAACCCTACCGCAAAAGTCCTGCCGCTTCACTGGCTGGGAGCAGATAACTTTGCAGGAGTAAGACTGTCTTCAAGTCAAGATGATATTTGGACAGGTATATGTATAGGAAATGTTTAGAGGACTATGTGTCAAATGCAGGCAATGAACATGAATGGACAAGGCAAAAGGGTATGGATGGCCTCTGCAGTGACCCCAACCAATCAGGAAGTCGTCATAATCTTGCTCTACTGGGCAGGTTTGTAATGTCTGGCAGTTATTCCCACTTCCCCTTTTTTGCCATGTCCAAAAGCCGTTGCTGTTTTGAGACCTTATGTAAAGTGGTTGGTCTGCCATGTTTCTGCTTTGCCACAAAACCACACTTCAAAATATCTTCTCTGTCTGCAGTGGAGCGTATCTGGGGTGATCTGAGGTTCTGAAAGATGTTAATTCAATGTATTTATTTTTATTTACTGGCACTCAGAGGGGGGTCTTTGATAATTTTTATTTTTCTTACAAAATTAAGTTACAGCTCGCTCTTGAATAGTGATGTTCCCTGGGTGAATTTGTGGCCCCAAGCACGATATTGTAAGATTGGGTATTACACTCTTGATCGCAAATACGGCAGGTTTGTCAAATCTATTCCTTCACTATGTTCTTTCAGATATTGTAGAGCTGGATTTGTCCAGGAACCTGCTTGCATCTTGGGAAAAAGTAGCACAAATTACTCGACACTTAAGGAACCTGGAACATCTTGACCTCAGGTATAGAATCAATGTAGGTTACTGAAGAATGTTAAATGGGTTTTTGGGGGTTAAGAATGCCTTGCTTTTGACATATGACTGCAATCACCGAATGTGGAAGTGGGTCGTGAAATAACTTGATCTTGCATTTACAGTCATCTCTTCCTGATGAGTAGGAAGTGCCATTAACGTTACAAAACGGGATTTGTCCTTCCGTTATTGCTTGGATTGTGAACGTGTCTTTCAAGTAAAATATGAAACGTGAATATGTTTACAATGCAAAGGTCTGTGTTTGGGTGAATAGGTAAATTACTTTGGATTATGTAACTGATCTGTGCAACTGGATCAGCATGTGCTGCATTTTCTTTGTTCCTTAAATGATCGATAAGGATTCCCCAGCCAGCCTCCAGTGCAGTACTGTGTAGCTTTTCTGTTCAATAACCTTATGTGTTTTTTTATTTCACACTAGTCAAAACAAGTTGATGCTCCTTTCTAATCCAGTCTCACTGTCTGATGCTTTTGCCAACCTGAAGGCCTTGGCCATTCAATACAACGGACTGACGTGGGCCCAGGTAACACAGTTGCTGTTTCTTTCATCAACTAATTGAAGGGATGTGGCACAAGGCTAACTCTGATCTCATCGCAGGTTCTGGAATGTGCCCCAATGTGGCCTGTGCTTGAAAGAGCCCACCTATCATCCAACGCCATTTCGATATTGGAAAGGTAAAGCTAATTCTTCTGCATCTTATCATTCCCAGAGATTCACAGCAGTGATGGGTCTGGATCATAAACAGGCAGTTTGTTACCTGACTAACTCATCTCTTACATTGGCCGAAATCTGGAGCACAGTGGAAGTGAAGATAACTGGACTGAATGAGTCTATGATTTTCTGATCAAATATTTTAGACAGGGCTTCAAGTTATATTTATCTCCATTAATTCTAGATTTCAGATCGATTCTTCCCTGTGGGTTTATCATAAATGATGTTCAAATTGATTTTATTGTTATATGTACATGTATATTGGGATACAGGCACAATGACAATCTTGCAGCAGCATTACAGGCACAGACTTGGACAATACGTGAAAACATAAAATACACACACTTTCTGCAAGATAGTAAAAGAAAGACATTAATGTAAATCACAATTGGAAAACAAGTCCATGTTAGTGCAAAAGGTGGACAGTAGTGTTCTGTACCGAAGCAGGATTAAGGTGAGTAGATTGGTTCAAGAACCTGATAGCTGTTCCTGAACACAGTGGTGTGGGACATCAAGTTTTTGTACTTCCTGCCTGACGATAGCAGCAAGAAGGGGGCATGGCCTGAATGGTGGGGGTCCTTGTTGTTAGACCCTGCCTTCTTGAGGCAGCACACTGTGTAAATACTTTCAACGGTGGGGAGGGCTGTGTCTGTGATGGACCAGGGTGAGTCCACCACTCTGCAGCCTCTTGCGTTCCTGTGCATTGGAGCTGCCATACCAGGCCATGATGCAACCAGCCAGGATACTTTCTACAGTGCATCTGTACATGTTTGTTAGAATATTCATTGACATGCCAATTTTTTCTAATGCTCTAAGGAAGTAGTGCTGGTGCGCCTTCTTCATGATTACATCCATGGGCTGGGTCCAGGATATCTCATCTGAGATGTTAACACCCAGAAATTTGAAACTGGTAACACTCTCCAACATTTCAGTGCACAATCTACAAACATTTACTGTTTTGATTATTTAATGTTTTGTGTTGTAATATTGAAGCCTGCGGTCCCAGTTTAATGCAAAATTGATTTCTGGGTTTTCTGGTCTTTTTCCCCCATCCTCCTAGCCAACCAGCCGTTGATCTTCTTCAAAGACTCTGAAGAAGGGTTTCGGCCCGAAACGTTGCCTATCTCCTTCGCTCCTTAGATGCTGCTGCACCCGCTGAGTTTCTCCAGCCTTTTGTGTACCCCCAGTCGTTGATCTTATTCTGTAGGATTTGACCTTTGACTGAACAGTCAAAATGTGTTGAATTATGGTGTCATACAGCCTTGAAACAGGTCCTTAGGACCAACTTGCCCATGCAGACCAAGATGCCCCAATGAATTATGAGGTCAGTTTGCATTTGAAAGCTCAAGGGATGATCTAGTAGCGTTACTTAAGTCTCTTTTAAGTCAAGACTTAAAACTCATCTTTACTCTCAAGCCTTTCTTGACATCCTCTGAGGGAGGGCTATATGTATGTATTTATGTATGGACTAAATCTATGAACAAATGTTGTATAACGTTAGTACCTCCACCAATGTAAAGCACTTTGGTCAATGAGAGTTGTTTTTTAAATGTGCTATAGAAATAAAAGTGACTTGACTTTATTGAAGTGTGTTTGAGTACGTGCGTGCATGTTAACGTGCAGTACCTTCTGCATCAATTTGATCATTCTGTGCTTTATTTCCAGGCCTGTCGGGGTTCTGCAGAACTTGACATTACTGGACCTCAGCTCCAATCCGCTGGCAGGTGCAGATCAACTGGTACACATTGCGTATTTGCCAAGGTTAGAGGCTGCTCTTTGTGCTGCAGCTCCATTCAACTGTAACCCAATTTCCTCTTTACTTTCAGTAGGTATGTTACAATACCTACCTTTAGCAGCGCTGCAGTTCTGCCACTCCCCGTATGCGTGACTTTGGCGCCTTTCAGAGGGGGGCGTGCTTAAAATGCCGTTTTTCCCTAGACAGTCCAAGTCGATCCATGTCGGGCGATTTCGTCGCTAAAGAGAAATCGCTCCGACATTTCATTCATGAAGCTATATTTAAACTACGCTAGATTATTTATTAACTAGAGTAGTTTAAAAATCATCTTCTAAAGCTCTGAACGCCGACAGCAGAACGGACCTAACGTAGGGGAGAAAATAAAGAGCACAGTTTATTTTTACATTAAAACTTGGTTCTTAGGAAGGCTTTAATCACATTTTCATGTTCCGAAAAGGGGATAAAAAAAAATGTATGAACCGGCAGTGTTTTTCCTGCCGTCTTTACTGCAAACCGCAACGTTCTAATCCACCGCATTCCACTAAAACCCGCTCGCTAGTTGATTTAAATGGCCATTAATTTACAGGCATTAAACACTAAATTCCTTCCATTTGGCCTATAAATTCATGAAAATGAGATTTAAAAATCATGTTATATCGTGGATTATTGTGTGAATGTTATTTGGACACTTAGGCAATTAAAAAAAGTTTATCTTTTCTTAAAGAAATGGATAGATGTTTAGATCTAATAATTGAATTTTGTAATTAGCTACAATTAGATAACTAACTAATTATATGCTTTAATTTCAGGTCATCCAAGTAAGATTGTTTCATATTTGTTTCAGAATGCTTCAATCTATAATAACTGAAAATTTCATTGAGTTCTCTTAATTTTTAAGAAAGTTATGGGCTTTTGACTGTTCTAGATCACAGCTTTTGAGTTAAGTCAATGGAAAGGCAATGGGGAACAAGATGCTAATTTCCGAGTATGAAAATGGCCATAACTTTTTTAATACTGAAGATATGAAAGTGAATTAGGTGTCAAATGAAACTTCTTTTTATGCTTTATCTGATGGGATAAATTGCAGACTTGATTTTTAAAATCTCAAAATTTTGTAACATTGCGACTTTCAGTGTAACTTTTATTGGCACTGTTGCTTCTCTCATCACATAAATGTAATTCCGCTTCCTTCAATTAACTTTCTTTGTTAATATTACTTCAAACCATTACATTCTTTTTTTGGTAAATGACTCCCTTTATCCTTATCCTTTGGTTTTTCATCACATTTATCACTGGTACGTTCAAAGAGATGGATTTTGATGTATCCAAAATTAGCTGCAATAATTCTTGCATTAGTTGCTCCTAGAAAAGTACTTTTAAGATATCGTGGATTTTGAAAAGCACCAGAGAAATGCAAGTTTTTTTTCTCTGTGTCTTCCTTTGTCTCTTTCCCTGCACTTAGATCCCTTTTGTTTTAATAACAATGTAAATTCCTGTGATGTGTGCAATATGGGATCTGCATCACAATCCTGTTTTTGTATATCTGATTTTATCCATCATAGTTTTGATAATGTTTTTTTTATTGTCACAAATACTGAGAAACAAAGGGTACATTTTGTTTTGCATGCTCCAGTCAAATCGTGAGGACCAAAGATACTCTATGATCTTTGGTGAGGACAATCAAACTAGACAGCAGATAGTGCAAAGAGTAAAATGAGCAGAGCACAAAATACCCTGTAGCTACAGCGAAAGTGCAGATAATAACATGTGAGGGCTGCATTGAAGTAGGGTGGGACATTGCGACCGCACCCTTAGTTTCTGAGACGTCTACTCAGTAGTTTGACAACATTGGATAAGAAACTGTTCCTGTTGGCACATGCTTTCAAACTTTTGTATCTTCTGCCTGACTGGGGGAAGAAGGAATGACTGGGATGTAAGTGGTCCTTGATTATGTTGGTTACTTGCCTGTGGCCGCATGGTGTAGATGGAGTCGATTGGTGGTGGGGGTTGGGATGTGGGGAGGGAAGAGAGCTGGTTTGTGGGATGAGCTGGGCTACCTTCACAACTTTTGGCCCTTTCATGCAGTCTTGGGGAAGAGCATTTTGCCAAACCAAGCTATGATGCATCCCAATAGAATGCTTTCTGTGCTGCCTCTATAGAAATCGGTGAGAGTCAATCGGGTCGTGCTGAATTTCTCCAGTCTTCTAAGGAAGTAGAGGATTTGGTGTGCTTTCTTGGCTATAGCATCAATGTCTGGGAGTTGAAGCGCTCCACCATCTCTACTTCAGCACCATATATGCTGACTGCAGAGTGTACACCATCCCTTTTCCTGAAGTCAATATCTAGCTCCTTTGTTTCGATGACATTGAGGGAGAAGTTGTTGCCTGCACATGTTACTAAGGTCTCTGTGTTAAAGAAGGAACTGCAGATGCTGGAGAATCGAGGGTTACACAAAAAGCTGGAGAAACCCAGCGGGTGCAGCAGCATCTAAGGGTCTGAAGAAGGGTCTCGACCCGAAACGTCGCCTATCTCCTTCGCTCCTTAGATGCTGCTGCACCCGCTGTTTCTCCAGCTTTTTGTGTAACCCCCTTACTAAGGTCTCTATCTTCTATTGTATAATTTAGTTCCATGTACCAAATTCATCTTGTGTCATTGCAGGTTGGAACAACTCATATTGTCAAATGCTGGGTTAACTTCATTGTATTTCGATGATATTCAGCCAGGTATGTGAAATTTTAAAGTAAATAATCAATATATTAGAGGATTTGTTTTCTTAATCCCCTTGCCCTATCACTCACCACAACTTGTGGCAGCAAACTCTGAAATCTATCTTGAATGGCTGCCATTCCAAGGGCCTTTTATCACACTGTATGATTATATGACTCCAAATATTAGAAATCATGACACATCTGAATGAATCATTAACATGCTGTGAAAGGCGCAGAAAATAGTCTCAGATGCTTACTGATTCATTTAGAGAGACTGTGGAAACAGGCCCTTTGTCCCACCAAGTCCACGCCGAGCATCGATCACCCGTTCACACTAGTTCTATGTTATCCCACTTTCTCATCCACTCCCTACACACAAGGGGCAATTTTACAGAGGGCCAATTAACCTACAAACCTACCCATCTTTGGAATGTAGGAGGAAATCAGAGCACTAGGAGGAAACCCATGCGGTCACAGGGAGAACTTGCACCCTCCACACAGCCAGCATCCAAGGAAAGGATCGAACCCTGGCCTCTGGTGCTGTGAAGCTCTACCAGTTATGTCACCGTGCCAACTGTAATGATGCATAAAGCCTGTTTATTCTATACGGTGAGGTGGTCTGAGGACTACCCCCAAGGATGAATATATTCACGCTGGAAAACGATATGGTGTAGATTTACCAGAATGCTATCTGGGCTCTGAGGATCACTTTGCAAGAAGCAAATATACAAGCTCTAGACTTTTAATTGTTAGGGTAATCTGATCAAACTATCAAAATATTGAGAGAACTAATGGCATAGATAGAAAGTATTATTTGGTAAGACTAGAAACATTTCAGGTTTGTTGTCCTTTGCAAAGAATTGTGTCGTGTTGTAAAAATGGACTCTCTTTGACATGCTCCAAGTCTAAACTGTAAACTGATAATTAAATAGTTTTAAAACTTGGGTCATATGGATGCTGTTCATGTGATTTTACAATTTCTTCAGATGAAATGGTGAAACAATTGCAGTACGTTTAAACAGCTGCTCCAGGCTGGTGATGCTTTTGTTTTATCTGCATTTACATCTCATGCAAAATAATGCAAAGTAGGCAGGAGATTCTCTTCCTGAATGCTGGGCTGTGATTTCTGTAGCTGTGGCTTCATACTTGCCAATATGTTGATTGACTTAAAGGGCAGAGGGAAGTGCTTGGCTCCCACAGCACAGACAGTGAAGGGGAGTGAATACTCCATGGGTCATGAGAGTCCCATAGGATGTCAATCCCAGAGTTTTGCTGGAGCTCCAGTCTCCATTTGTCAGGACTGGCATGAGAAGGAATTGAAATTTGATTCTAAGAGCAACGTATGATTCCTCGGCCTTTCTTCCAGTCAGTATAACTGTCTCAGTTTTCCCCTTTCCCACACCATTTCTCCACCTTGCTCTCAGTTGATCGTAGAGCTCTCCTATCTCACCGGCATCTCTGTGTCAAATTGGAGTTCATCTTCACCCTTGTGCCTAGCCTCCCCTGTTTCCCCCACAATCTGCTGCAACCGAGGGGTTTGAAATCTTGCACCTAATGCAATGGTGGCTGGAGTTTATGTTGTGAGAACTCTTGTCCACAGCCCAAGGGAATATTTAGTTCCTCCAGTGCAAATGGGGAGCAAGCTGGCATGAGATCCAAGCTGCTTATTGACATTACAGATCAGATCATTTGAATTGTTAGGTGTCCTGTAGTTGGCTTTCAAGGTTATTTAGTTAATGTTTGCAATGCGTTATTTTGTGTTTTCATCCAGCTCTTTCTGTTCTCTGTCAGATGGTAAAACTGCGATGTTTCCCAAATTAACATTCCTGGCTATTGACAAGAACCGAATATCAGAGGTAAATGTATTTCTGTAAACTTCATTTAGTAAAGTAACACAAGGACTGGATAAATATCTGTCCATTTGTTTTTGCTTTGTTCAATTTACTTCGGAATGTTAATATTGTCCACTTGAACATTTTTGAAAGTCGTTTAGAAATAACATAAATCACTTGATGTGTAACATAGTTACGTACATTTTTCTAAGAGATTCTACTGTTATATTCTTAATCCACTGTAGTGGATTCTCTCTTCTCTCTGCTGCTTGGTTCAATCTGGACTTGGTTCTGCAGACTGGAAAGCAACCACTTTAGTAATGTTCCTTGAATACAGTGTTGCTCCAGAGGATCAGCAAACAGGCAGTTCTTTGCAGAGGTATAAGGGTAGTAATTACAGATCAGTCAGCATTAACAACTGTAAGTAACTTATGGGGAAAAGCTCTGATGGATACTACCTTCTGTCTGTCTAAAAAGATGATTTATAATCCAGAATAGCCAGTGTGGTTGTGTTATGGAAAAGGAACGTTCTATTAAAGATTGACTTTATCTCCTCAAGACCACTCAATGAGAGCATAGCATTTGATATACTCTTTTTAAAATGTGGCACCTTGGATCTAGCTGCAAAACTACCCATGTTACTGACCCCTAATCACCTGGACAAAACCCAGCTCCAATAACACACAGGGTCCACCTTGGCTCTGGCAACATTCCACGCTTTTAGCGTGGATCCTGGATCCGCATTACACATTTCCAAGTGAGCTTGATGCCAAATAATTGGGTTTTGGATCATCGGGCTTTATTGGCCCTGACATACCTTACCAAGGATGAAGATCGTTTCTATGACAATAAAAACACCAAAGTGGGACTCATCAGGAGTGGGACTCTGCATTGTTCCAGTCACACATCAATCTTGAGGCAACAGAAAGAGTGAAGTGGCAACTTATGAGGATTTTGCAAATGCGGGGAAACTTTGATTATGAATAAAGGGCAGTCACGGTGGCACGGCGGTAAAATGTCGCTTAAAGCGAATGCAACGTCGGAGACCCAGATTCGATCCCAACTACGGGTTCTGTCTGTACGGAGTTTGTACGTTCTCCCCATGACCTGCGTGGGTTTTCTCCGAGATCTGCGGTTTCCTCCCACACTCCAAAGACGTACAGGTTTGTAGGTTAATTACTCATCTATTAACCTGGAAGACCTGGTTTCCTTTGGACAGTGTAAGGGGAAAAGACTTATTTACCTTAGCAGGGAGGCCAATAATACGAGTATATAAATTTAAGGTAAAAATGTGAGATGAGAAATGTTTTAGCCGCTCCTCAAGTGGTGAATATCTGGAAGTCACTAATGGAAAGGACAGTAACCAAGAGAAAGTGTACTTTATAGATGCGTGCATTTTGGCACTAGCCAGTAAATGGAATCATAAGTGACTGGAGTAGAATTAGGCCACAAAATAACTAAATTGTAAAATCACAGCAAGTCTACTCCGCCATTCAATCATGGCATGATCTATCTCACCCTCCTAACCCCATTCTCCTGCCTTCTCCCCATAACCTCCAACACCTGTATTAAATTTCTGTACTAATCACAAATCTATCTATCTCTGCCTTTAAAATATCGATTTACGGCCTCCACAGCCTTCTGTGGCAAAGAATTCCACAGATTCACCACCCTCTGACTAATGAAATTCCTCATCTCCTTTCTAAGAGAATGTCCTTTAATTCTGAGTATGACCTCTAGTCTTAGACTCTGCCACTAGTGGAAACATCCTCTCGACATCCACTCTATCCAAGCCTTTCACTATTCTGTATGTCTCAATGAGGTCCCCCCTCATTCTTCTAAACCAGCGAGCACAGGCCCAGTGCCCACAAACGCTCATCATAAGTTGACGTACTCTTTCCTGGGATCATTCTTGTAAACCTTCTCTGGACCCTCTACAGAGCCACCATGTCCTTCCTCAGATATAGTGTCCAAAATTACTCTCAATATTCAAAATCCGGCGTTACCAGAGCCTTATAGAGCCTCAGCATTACATCCCTGTTTTTATATACAAGCCCTCTTGAAATAAATGCTAGCATTGAGTTTGCAGTGGGAATAGGCCTATGGAGCCTGCCACCAACACCGTGACTGGGTGCCTGGTTCCTCGGCTTTGGTTTCTTTATCAACTACCTGCTGCCCACAGGCTGACACACCTCTTGCACTAAGCTGTTTGTGGTCTGCCTGTTCTGGTCTAGTCGCGGAGTACAGAGACTTGCAGCCCTTGTGCTCCTCTGCGAAAATTATAGTCAAACCATTTCCTCTTCAATCTGCCAGCATACCCATGGATTGGGGATCTGAGATATTACTCATCTATTTAATATTAGATAATTCCCCAAGTAGCTGTCATTGCTACACATACTTTCTGCTCTACACATTTGGGAATTGGGAGTTGTCCAGCTTCGCTTCAGTTTGGGGGATGGGGAAGCAGTGCTTTACTTAAGATCCTAAAGCTGCAGTGCTAATGCAGAGTTTGGCCTTTCCCTTCCCTCTGCTGCTTGGTTCTTTCTGGACTTGCCTCCTTAGATTGCACCATCCTGCAGTTCATTAGGACCAGACTAATCCCTGCCTATCCATCAAATCCTCCATAATGTTCCGCAGCAAACTGCGGCTACATTCCTGAAGGATCACTCTTTTCCAGCCCAGTAAACTAAAGCTTTTAGCTGTCTGGGGATAGGCACAAGCTGTATGCTTTTAGCTCAGGTTATTGTTAACAAGGCAATAAGAGCATTAGTGATTCCCAGAATTGCACTCTCATCGCAAAATGTTTATCCTTCCATCACTTTATTCACAACATCTTAGTGTTCTCTCAATGGGAGAATATGTTTTATTGCTTGTGGCAGTTCAACAGCATCTTCTATTTATAATGTAATAAAATGTCTTCCAGAGCACATATAAACAATGTGACACTGAGTCAAAGGAGGAGATATTAGGACAAGACCTATTAATCCAATGGGTTGACTTTAATGAAGAGCGAAAGGTTGAAGAAACATCAGCATAACACCCAATGGAAGTGCAGCATTTAAGATATTTAATTCACATCTGACATTTTCCAAATAGCTGTACCATTACAGATGCTAGCTTTTTACTCCTGATACAGATTTACCATATTTAAATTCTTCAGCTGCCACAGGGATTTTTTGACTGTGTCAGGATGATCAGTCAGTAACATAACCACAATGCTGCCATTCCCTTTATTGCATAGTTTCTTGTTAATAGAAAAGGTAAAGACAATATAATCGAAAATGTACTCCTTTTGTGTTTTGAAGTTTTCAACGGTGAACGAATTAAACAAGTTACAGAACTTGGAGCAGCTGAAATTTACTGACTATGCAATGGTGGAATGTGAGAAGAACGCAAAGACTGTGCGGCAGCTTATCATCGCAAAGCTAGGAGGCCTGAAAGTATTAAACAGGACAGAGGTAAGTGCTTTTACATAGAATCTGCTGTAATGTACGCCACAGTAAACAGACATCAGCCCGACAAGCCAGTACTGGTGTTGATAAAGCATGCAAGCAATTTTCCATCCCCATTTCATTTAATATTAATAAATCTCTCCATTTGCAGTTTCTCCTTTAATGTGCTTGAGCTGTTCACATTGACTGCTGTAGCATATTCCATAATCTCATCCCTCTGAGGTTTTAGAAGCAAAGGCAGATGCTGTAAATTTGAATGAAAGGTGGAAAAAGCTGAATACACTCAGCAGGTCGGACAGCAACAAGTTTTAGTTTGGCCTCCCTGTGGTAGTGGAATGGCCCAGGTGAGAGAGGCAGGTCAGTGTGGGAATGGGAAGGGAGTTGAAATGACACGCAAACAGAATGATAACATTACACATCAGGGATCTTAATCAGCTTTATTGGTTTGAAAAGTCCTGGATTTAAACATCAAGTGTTTATCTTTCTGCAGACTGAGATTTTCTTGTATTTGTTTTTCTTGATTTTTCTTGAATTTATACGTGTATAGTTTAAAGATTAATACCATGTGAAGACGGTCTGATTTATTTATACCCAATGATTATCACTGCAATTATATTGATTTAATAGCCCTGTCAATCCTGCCCAGTTAAAACTTCCTTTATTGCGACCTGATAGTGTTTGTCTGAGAACTCTTGACCACACTGATTGAATTCCAGATATAAAAAAGAGGCATGTATTACCCTGGAACATAATTAATCACAGAATGATTGCTGCTATTAATCCTCTCCTGCCTCTACACTTGGACATCTACTCCATTTCCACCTATATATGCACCGCTTGATGTTATTTGGCTGTTGCATGT
Organism: Raja brachyura; assembly: GCA_963514005.1. Next base: position 97,466,516 of record OY740785.1, on the reverse strand, counting down.
TTTTTTTTTAATTACTTGTTTGAATATCTGTTCCAGTTTAGTGGCCAGTGAAATCGTTTCGGAAAGTTGTTGGCAATACCTTTATACATTTTTGGATGCATAAGCCTCCATTTAATTCATGCGCCTATTTTTCTGTTCTTATTTCTTCTATCTACGTTTGATTCATAGAACATACAGCACAGGAACAGGCCTTTTGGCCTGCAATGTATATGCCAAACATAATGCCAAGATAAACTAATCGCATCAGCCTGCACGTGATCCATATTGCTGCATATCCAAGTGCCTGAGTAAAAACCTCTTAAACACCACTATCCTATCTGCCACCACCACCACTGGCAGTGTATTTGATGCACCCACTACCCTCTGTATAATTAATAAAAACTTGCCCCACACATCTCCTTTAAGCTTTGACATCTCCTTTAAACTTTGCCCTCCTCACATTACAGCTATGCTCTCTAGTCTTTGACATTTCCACTCTGGGAAAAGGGTTCTGCCCGTCTATCCTACCAATGCCCTCTATCACTTCACTAATGTTTGAATCTTGGTATAGATTTCAACTGATGAGAGAAAGGGAGCTGAACTAGACTATCGCAAGAAGTATGGGAAGGACTGGCTCAAGGCTGGAGGGAGTCGTGATCCTGCAAAAAACAGACCTGATAAGGAATTCTGTGCCGAACATCCCAGATATCAAGTACTCATAGAGAGTGAGTAAATGGTTAAAAGTACTTGCAATGTGTCAGGTCTCTCCTCTTCCCTGATTAAATTTAAAGTTAGTAATTGGTCTTCAATGAGCTGGTGAAACTTATGAGGCCAGGCAAACAATTCCAGACTGAGATTGATAAGACTTTTATTGGTAAATGTATTAAGGAAAGCAGAACAAAGTTGTTGTGTTACAGTTGTACACAACATTGTTGAGGCCACATTGGAGTATTGTGTTCCGTTTTAAGATGGAAATAGTGCAGAGAAGATTTACGAGCATATTGCCAGGACTTGTGTGCCTGAGCTATAGTGAGTTGTGGGGCAGGCCATGACTTAATTCCTTGGAGAGTAGGAGGATGAGGGATGATCCTATTACAAATGTATAAGATCATGGGGGGGGGGGGAGATGCACAAAGTATTTTACCCAGAGTAGAGGAATCATGAACCATAGATAAGCTAAATGAATGGGAGAATGCATGACTGAAGACAATGTGAAACAATGTTAGGTTATCAACTTTGCACAAAACAAGTGTGTGTTAAATGGTGATTGATGAAGTGGTTTTGATGTTCAGAGGGAGCTAGGTGTGCTTGTGTCCGAGTCAATGAAGGCCAACATGTAGCAAGTAATTAGGATGATATGTTGCTCTTTATTCCAAGAGGATTTGAATACAAGAATAAGACCCTATACGATTGCAATAGGAATAAGATCCTATTGCAATCGTATAGGGTCCAGATTTGGATTCTGGGTTCCTTGCCCAAAAAAGGATGTGCCTGTCGTAAAGCAAGTGTAGTGAACATTCACCAGACTGGTTCCAAGAACGGAGGGTTTGTCTTATGAACAAAAAATGAATCTAATTGCAACTTACCAAATTTCTTAAAGAGCTTGACAGGGTAGTTATGGGGAGGATAATTTCATTACCGAGGGATCTAAGGCCAAACTGCGAATAGCGGTAGGCCACAGCACTTACATGAGTCTGACAGTGGTGAACCTTTGGAGCTGTTTACCTCAGGGAGCTGCGGAGACTCAGTCATTGTGTTCACTCAAAATAGATCATTAGATTTCTGATGTTTAAGTCAGTTAAGGGCTTTGGGTAGTATGCTGGAACATGACACCTAGATAGTAGATCATAACGATCCCAATAAACGGAGATGGGTGACTGACTTTTGCTCCAATTTCTTATGTTCAAAGCAGCAGAGAAGATGTGCAAACCAACCCCAGGGAAAGAGCAGTTTCCCCAAAAGTAAAATGTTAATGTAGGAGTAAGCGAAATCAATAAAAGCTTTGCGGAAATAATTTCTTGCGCAAATTGTTTTCTGGATCTGACCGGCACTTTATGCTGAGTACTTGCTCATTGAAGATGGTTGTAGTTTGTTATTGGTGACCTTTCATGATCGCCTCCTACAGACTTTATTAAGCAAAGCACCATTGGTCTTTCAATAGCCTCCCCTCATCCATTCTATAACCATATAACAATTACAGCACGGAAACAGGCCCTCTCGGCCCTTCCAGTCTGTGCCGACCATTTATTTTCCCCTAGTCCCATCTACCTGCACTCAGACCATACCCCTCCATTCCCTTCCTGTCCGTATACCTATAGAAGCGTTCTTTCACGCACTTTTGAATTGTTTTATATCTTAACACGTACTTTACCATTGGACATAAGAGTGGCTTGTGTTTTGGGTGCGAGTTTGATTTGTATGGAAATATTTTTTAAATACACTCTGTTTTAAACTTTTAATTTAATGGATTGTCGTTTGAAAGTTCTGTCGATCCTGCAGCAGTTATGTCAAAGATCAGAGTTTTTTTTTGTACTTGCTTCACTCTGGGAAACTTTCCAGAGGACAAGAGAATCCCAAGTAAATCCACCAGCTTAAGCAAACCCTTGCTCAAGCATAAATTATGCAATTGGTCATGTGATTTCTGTTTGAAAAAGGGTTGATCTTTACAGTTTAGCTTTCAAGTGTTCAATGTCTCCTTTGATTTTCCTGGGCAGTGTATGGCGCTCCTGAAGAGGCTGAGATGGAACAACAGAAGTTGTTTGCCCTGAAGGATCAGCTGTTGGGTGAGAACATGTTTGCTAGAAGTGAAAGTTAAACTGTGCTACAAAGTTTTTTTTTAATTTAAAGCATGAAGCATTACTGACTATAGGAACCAGTTGAACAATGAGATATTGCATTTTGATAAGAAGAATATTGCTTGTAAAATCCCTGCATATGTTGAGTCTTGTGTCACAAAAATCCAAAACGTGAAAGTAGCAAAAATCAAACTGCTGGAGGAACTCAGCGGGCCAGGCAGCATCTGCAAGAGCAAAGGATGGTGGACATTTCCGGTTAAGACCTCTTATGAAGAAGGAAGAGTGTAGAGGGAGGCGAGTCAGTATAAAGGGAAGTGGTGAGAAGGACTGACATGTGATAGATGTATCAGGGGAATGATGTTTAGATGAAGCTTTAGGTTGTGGGGTGGGGGTTGGAGGAGTAAAGAGAAAGAGATTGGTAGGTGATGGATGGAAACGGATAAGGAAAAAATACAGGCGAGTGGAGCTGGATTGGAAATGGGGAGGGGGAAGGTAGTGATGGGATCTGAAGGCTGATAAGTGGAACGGGGGGGGGGGGGGTGATGATGGGCATATGGAGGATAACAAATATAGGTGATGGGGTGGGAATAGAAAAGGTGAACATGGGAGGGAGAACCTGGGTGGACTGGTGCGAGTGATAAAGAAACATGCAGGCGTGTGTTACCTCCAATTGGAAAATTCATTGTTCATATAATTGGGTTGTAGGCTACCCGTGGAATATGAGGCATTGTTCTTCTAGATCATGTGGCAATGAAAAAGGCAGGGAACAGGTAGGTCAGTGCGAATCGGGAGGGAAGTTGAAGTTCATGAGTTCTGGGAGCAGAATTAGTCCATTCAGCCCATCAAGTCTACTCCCCTATTCAATCATGGCTATCTATCTGTCTCTCTCAACCCCATGCTCCTGCCTTTGCTCCATACGTTTGACACCCTGAAATGAAATGCCACAGGTAGTTAGCAGTCGCCTAGTCTGCATGCTCCAATATGGAGGAGGCCACATCAAGAATGTCAAATGCAGTAAACAAGGCGTGGAGGAGATGCAGGAGAATCTCTGCCTCATCTGGAAGGATCAATTAGGTCTCTGGACGGTGGTGAAAGAGGAGTTGCAGGGACAAGTGTTGCATTTGCTAAGGTTGCAGGGTCACTCTTGGTCAAGTACTGAAATAACTACAAACTGCAGCGAGAAGCAGACTATAGAAAAATTTGCTGGTCATGAGGGATCTGCTGCTTGTGCTGGGGTAGGAGCCTGGTGCATTTGTGCTCAGTGCTTTGTTAGTCGTGTGCTGAGATTAAAGGTGGCATGGAAAGAGTAATGGTATTTATTATAAATTATGTTTTTACGTTACAAGTTGGCAATTTTTAATTGTATTAATTCAAATGTAACTATTTGTAAAGTAGAAAATATCTTAAACTCTTTGTTGGGTGGGTCAAAAGTCCGAACAGTTATTGAGTTCCAAACTAATAAGGGCTTTAATATCTTTAAAGAAAATTATATAATTTGTGCCAAAAAATCCTGCGTTTTAACCAAGGAAACAATTACCTCCGTGCTGTTTCGAACCAATCAAACTCAAGTATTAATTACATCTTTATCCAAGTGACTGATGGTCGAGTGTGGTTCACATAAAACATTAACAATTTTGAGACAATATTGATCGGTTCCTCATCTCCACTGTATTGAAGACACTATACCTGAGTGGTGGACTATGTCAGGGCACTGTGAGTGCATCTAAAGATAGATCTGAGTGCTTTAGTTCTGGGACCACAATGATGGAATTGACTGAAAGGAATGCATTGTGGTCATGTTGGGTATGTGGGGGAGTAGAATAACTGAATGGTAGAGTAATGTTATTAATTTGTCATTTGTCATAAAGCTGTTCATTTGTCCCTCAGTTTTATCTATTAAATGTCCAGATAATCCCGATCAGAAGCTATTGGAGAAGAAACTACCAGGTAAGAAAAAAGTTCATCATCTGCACTATTGGGAAAAGGATAAAGCACCTGGTATACCTGTATAAAACATATTCATTTCTATAATACCTCTGCAACCATAAGATTACCCAAAGCTTTTTACCAACGATGAGTTATTACTATATGTAGTCATGATTTTAATGAGAATCATGGCTGCCAATTTGTGCAAAGTCACCTCATAAATATCCGTATTATGATTGACTACTTAAATCTCCCTTCTCCCGAGTTTTGGAAGGACATCCATGGAAAATGAAAATGAATTACTTAAAAATGAAACAAAATATACTTTATTACTTGATTTTTCTTTACTGAAATTGTCTTCCTCTTACCTCACCAACCACTGAAATTTGAACGCTTCTTGGGATAGTATTCACTAATTACTCCTAAAGTAATATATATCATGGCATTTTTAAGGTAGAATGTGTTTGCGTACCAGTCCAAAACAACCACATCCCAAATCTTAAATGATTGCACATTATAATACAGTAAACCTGCAATAATCTAGCCCCTGCAGGTCTTTGGTGCCGCACTGGAGTGTTGATGTTAGTAATATGCCACCACACTTCAATTGCCTCTGTGTCAATGCTACAAAATATTGTAATAACATTTCCAGAGAATGTGGTGAGTTTATAGGGAAAGTGGGAACGGAGGCCCGGGTGAGATTCAAGGGAATGCAGGAAATATTACTTGGATGTCGAAAATCAGAATTTCCAAATAGTCAGATGGTGGATTATTGAAGTTTCACTGAACATAATTCTGTTTCTTTTTCAAAAGTGCATGAACTGACATATTACCACATTTGATTCCATGTGAGTGGTCCGTTTAATTTATCATTTTCCTTATAGATCCTCTGCATCCTCGTTACAACATGTGCTGTACAGAAACTTGCATTATCAGCAAACTTGGATTTATTACAATTGATCTCTTCATTCAAATAACTGGGTCACTATAACAACCTACCAATGACTAAATAAGCAATCCTCAGTCCACGCTAGTAGATCGCCTTGAACATGCTCTAATTCTATTTGACCACATTCTTGGTTTGCGCTTGTCTATTTTACTTGTTACATCCTCAAGAAGCTGACACTTGAGTGTCTCTTCCAAAATTCACGTTGACTTTGCCAATCCTAAAATTCTAAGTACTCTAACTGTAGCACTGACATTAAGCTAATGGGTCAGTAAGTTCCAGATTTTTCTCTCAAAATATGGGGTTACTATATTTGCTATCCTCCAATCTATGAAGTTTGTTTGAGAATCTGGAATTTTGGAAGATGACGACTGGTGAATCCACTTTCTCCAGAGGCCTCTCTTTCAGATCCTAGGAAGTTGACCGTCAACTCGTAGAGATTTATTGCCATTCAGTCCCACTAACTTCAGTAAACATTTCTTGCTCATTTCTTTCACTCCTCACTCTCTCTCATCCTTTAATACAGTCTCTCAATCTACCAAAGCAAATTTGTTGCTCATACATTTATAATTTACTTGGTTTAAATGCAAAGCCCTGGTTTCAGGTTGAACTAAGTAATTTGCAAATCTATATACTTATAAAACTCTGATCTTGGATGTGTGTGTATAATCATACTGGTCGAAAAAAACGACGCTCTAACGGTAATTATTTTACATATTCCTGTGGAGATTTATCCTGTGAAGTCAAAAATCGCCTTACCTGAAAAATGCATCCATTATTTCTCCAGTTATTAATCAAAATGTTCAAATAACCTAGAAATTCGGCCAGCTTTGGCTGATGATGTCACAATGGCTGCACGTTGTGTTCACGCGCTGCGAGTGACACCGCCCGCTCGCTTTTCGCAGCCCGTTCGCTCGCCCAGCTCCTCTCCCCCCCTCCTCCTTTCCCTCTTCCCCCTCTACTCTCTCTCCCTCTGCCCCCCCAACCCCCTCTGCCCCCCCTCCCTATCCCCCTCTCTACCCCCTTCCCCTCCATCCACTCTCCCCCCTTTCCCCCTCCCTCCCCCTCTCACTGTGTGTGGGGGGTGGTTAGTGTGTGTGTGTGTGTGATGCCGCAGGCCTCTCCCCCCACCCCCCCCCTCCACAACCACGCGTTGAGGGGACGGGACCCAACAGGTCCCACTTCGTCTAGTTTAATATAAAATTAATCATATTACAATCACTCTTTCTTAAGGATACCTTAACTACAAGATTATTATATTATATTAGATCTGAAAAGGTTTACTGGAGACATAAGCAGCTGCAGATGGTGGAATCTTAAGTAAAACACACTGCTGGGTCAGGCAACATCTCAGGAAGACATAGATTGGTGATGTTTTAGGTTGCAACCCAACTGAAACACTGCCTATCCCTGACCTCCAGAGTTGCTGTCTGACCTCTGAAGTTACTCCAACATTTTGTGTTGTCTTCTTTTTGTAAAAGAGCTTGCTCATCAGTTGGTTCTTAAGGAAGCCATCTTGTACAGTCTCCATGAATTTATCCTCAATGCTAATCCTTCTAATTGGGTTGCCCAGCCTAAGTAATCCACGATGAAAATGAAAAAATGTGCATGCTGGAAATACAAAATAAAAACAGAAAATACTGGAAAAATTCAGAAGATACTGTCTGACATGCTGCATTTTCCAACAGCTTGTGTTTTTGGTGTAAATGTTATTATTATTGTTTTGCTCTTATTATTTGTGCCTCTAGTTTCCTGATTAACATTATATCCTATGTCATACCCATTGATTGTCAGCCAAATGGCAGATCCCACCAATGCTTTCTGTCACTTGCTGTTTTTGACCTCAACCTAAAGTGACTATTTGATTTTTCACTTTAAGATCCGTTCTCTCAACTTCTTTTTTCCCTGTCATTTATTATCATGGCGACTCTATCTCCTCCTCATTTTGCCTATCACTTCCTTTCATTCCCAATCCTTGCTCAATTTGCAACTGTGTATCTGTAAATACCACTATTTTTTTATTTTATTAGCTTTGCAGTGTCTTAGGCCATTTATCATGTTAAGAACACACTATAAAAGAAAATGATTCTTCTTAATGGTGATCTTAAAACCATAAACTCACAAACTAAACTATGTTTTGCCATTAATATAGAGTCCATGATCATTCAGAAAGTGAGGGGGCTGCTTCATCGACTGCTGAGAGTTCCAGGTGCTGAACTAAAATTAACTTACATCAGTTCAAAGGTGAGGCAATTCTAAATGTTGCTTAGTTATTTTGGCCATCTGATGGCATAGAATTACAATATACAAGGACATGTTAGTGTAGACACACAAATTCTGCATTATATGGTACTAAAATCAACACTAATGCCTTACCCCAATGAACATGTATTATGTGGTTTTGTATTAATTTGCAGTATTATGGGGGCTTATCCTAACATGTTATGGTATTAAGAGTTTTACATTAATACACCATGCAGTAATGAAGGTATTTTACTAACATACAATTCCATATTGTGTAATCCTATGTTAGTACAATGTGTAGTATGTATGATTTTACTTAACAATGTGCATTATTGAATGTATTTACAATACTAATTGGTGCCAAATATTTTGTTTCTTTTGTTAGATGGACATGGAGATAGAGATGGATAATGATCTGAAGCCTCTTTCATTTTACTCAATAGAGAGTGGAGATTGTATATTAGTGCGATGGTAGATATGTACATATATATATATTAAGGAATGGAAGAACATTCAGCGCTTAAGGGAAGACATTCAGCACCCTGTTGCAGATGCACATGATCTTGTGATACATACATCTTTGGGATCAGTTCCTGTTACGTGCTGTCAAGCAGCAGTTTCTGAGTGTGCTGATTTTGAACCCATAGAATGTGATGCAAATGTTACAGAGCTTTCTATGTGATTTGCACCTGCAACTTGACTCTGAGCTTTCTATTGAGTTGTTTCTGGTTTTAAAAAAAAGGTTCACAGTGAAGAGCTGAAGGTGCGGTTCTAAAATAACATAATCTGTTTACCCATAGTTGTAACTACCATCTCTAAATGTTGCAAACCTTGAGTGGTTATGTTCACTCTTTGCACTCTTGAACCCAGAATAATTTGAACTGAGCTGAAAGGTTCATTGTTAACTGTCTTTTGGTGGTTTAGGCAATGTTACTGCATTGAACACTTGATTCAGTTTCTAAACAACTATTTTAATTTCTAGTAATAAGTGAGTCTGGATGATTCTTGCCTGAACTCTGTGGTTGAACATGCAATGCTTCTATACCTTCCTGGGGAGGGACGTTATAAGTCCTGCATTGAATGATTGAGTGGAGCACTGTCAGAAAGTTTTAGTTCGTTAGGAAGCACTTGCTAACATACACCATGAGGTCAAAGTTATTTCCATCAAGAATTGCAAGTAGGTGTTAATCCTTTAAGTGAGAGTGTTAAGGGCCTGTCCCACCAGCATGCGACTGCATGCGGCGAGCGCGACCAAACGTGGTGGCTGGAGCCGTACGGCCTCGCGGGGCCGGTCCCGATATCATACTCACCAATCAGCTGGGCAGGAGGCAGGCCGAGAGAATTTGGACGTCGCACGGCGTCGGGGGGTGACGTCCTCACGCAACGGCATGCTGGGCGGTGACGTCATTGTGCAACGCCACGCGCTAGGCGTATGCTGTGAAGACGCTGCGTACGGCCCTGCGAGGCCGTACGGCTCAAGCGACCATGTTAGGTCACGCTCGTCACATGCAGTCGCATGCTGGTGGGACAGGCCCTTTAGGAGTTTTGTTCAAGCTTGGCCCCACAACATCTTTAACAGTATTGAGCAGATCTTTGGTATTGAGTACCACAAAAGGCTGACAATCTCCTCAGCATAGTGCTGTCAGATAGGCAAATGAATAGTAAGAAATAAGTTTCAACCTCAAGGTTTTATCACAGTGTAATCCATGCTCTAACAATATCCTCTTCCTATTTAATTTTTATACCTTTATATGAATTGTGTTCAATTTACTTAAGAGTGATTGGATCTAAAGCAGAATTGTGATGAAGGGGTAGAGCAGAAACATTACCTCCACTCTCCATAAATTCAGTCCCTCTCTTTTATTGTCCACTCAGGTTTAAACAATCCTGAACTACCTATCTTTTTCTTCTTCTTGTAAGACTCAGCAAAATTCCCAAAGAGACTTGTACATCTTTAGGGTGTTGCATGGCAAGTGTTGAGGGTTCTAAGAGTTCTGATTACTTTTGACAAAGCACTGTAGAAGAAACTAATACAAAATCCATTCCTATCGCTCTAAATAAAAGATTTTTGCTGCAATCAGATTTCCATTCTCATTAGCTGAACTAAAACAATATGAACCTTTCACACAAAGTACAATGTCTGTTTGGTAATTATAACATGGTTTGCTGTGTTCTTTAGACAAGGTGGTTATAAAACTAATTTCATGTATGTGTGTGTTAATCATTTCCACATAATTTAATAACATTGGCATTATACACTTGACATTGCAAAGTGCTAGCTGTACAGTTAGTACTTCAATATATTTTGCTTAAGATGCACAAGAAAACCCTCCCCTATGTTAAGTCTATGCAATCCCTTTCCCTTGCTCATTTCCTTGATGCATGGACTTTGTTTTCAACTTCAGTGCTCTTTGGCCCTCAATTAACACAGAGCTAGGCTTTTCTGATGCATCAGAAAAATTACAATGTTCCTTCATCTTCGTGATTCTTAGAACAGCATGTGTTGGAGCCTACCAGGGAGAAGGCAATTCTGGATTTAGTGTTATGTAATGAACCGGATTTGATAAAGGACCTCGAGGTTAGTGAGCCATTAGGAGGTAGTGACCATAACATGGTCAGGTATAATCTACAATTGGAGAGGGAGAAGGGTAGATCGGAGGTGTCAGTGTTACAGTTGAATAAAGGGGACTATGGAGCCATGAGGGAGGAGCTGGCCAAAGTTGACTGGAAAGATAAACTAGCAGGGATGACAGTGGAACAAAAATGGCAGGTATTTCTAGGAATAATACAGAAGGTGCAGGATCAGTTCATTCCTAGGAGGAAGAAAGATTCCAAGGGGAGTAAGGGGCGACCGTAGCTGACAAGGGACGTCAGGAATAGTATAAAAATTAAAACGAAGAAGTACAATGTAGCAAAGATGAGCGGGAAACAAGAGGATTGGGTAATGTTTAAAGAACAACAGAAGATAACCAAAGAGACAACACGGGGAGAAAAGATGAGGTACGAAGGTAAGCTAGCCAAGAATATGAAGCAGGATAATAAAAGCTTCTTTAGGTATGTGAAGAGGACAAAATTAGTTAAGACCAAAGTTGGGCCCTTTTTGAAGATGTAACTAGGAAAATGGACAAGGGAGAGCCAGTGGATGTAGTGTATCTGGACTTTCAAAAAACATTTGATAAGGTCCCACATAGGAGATTAGTGGGCAAAATTAGGGCACATGCTATTGGGGGTAGAGTGCTGACATGGATAGAAAAATGGTTGGCTGACAGGAAACAAAGTGTAGGGATTAACAGGGGCCCTTTCAGAATGGCAGGCAGTGACTAGTGGGGTACTGCAAGGCTCGGTGCTGGGACCGCAGCTATTTACAATATACATCAATGATTTGGATGAAGGGATTCACAGTAACATTAGCAAATTTGCAGATGACACAAAGCTGGGTGGCAGTGTGAACTGTGAGGAGGATGCTATGAGAATGCAGGGTGACTTGGACAGGTTGGGGGAGTGGGCAGATGCATGGCAGATGAGGTTGAATGCGGATAAATGTGAGGTTATCAACTTTGGTAGCAAAAACAGGAAGGCAGATTATGATCTAAATGGCGTCAAGTTGGGAAAAGGGGAGGTACAACAGGATCTGGGGGTCCTTGCAATTCAGTATGAAAGTAAGCACGCAGGTACAGCAGGAAGTGAAGAAAGCGAATGGCATGTTGGCCTTTATAATGAGGAATCGAATATAGGAGCAAAGAGGTCCTTCTGCAGTTGTACAGAGCCCTAGTGAGACCACATCTGGAGTATTGTGTGGAGTTTTGGTCCCCTAATTTGAGGAAGGACAGTCGTACTATTGAGGGAGTGCAGCGCAGGTTTACAAGGTTAATTCCCAGGATGGCGGGGCTGTCATATGCTGAGAGAATGGAGCAGCTGGGCTTGTACACTCTGGAGTTTAGAAAGATGGGAGGGGATCTAATTGAAACATACAAGATTGTTAAGGGTTTGGACACGCTAGAGGCAGGATACATGTTCCCGATGTTGGAGTTCAGAACTAAGGGCCACAGTTTAAGAACAAAGGGTAAACCATTTAGATCGGAGACGAGGAAACACTTTTTCTCACAGAGTGGTGAGTCTGGAATTTTCTGCCTCAGAGGGCGGTGGAGGCAGGTTCTCTGGATGCTTTCAAGAGAGAGCTAGATAGGGCTCATAAAAATAGCGGAGTCAGGGGATATGGGGAGAAGGCAGGAACATGGTACTGATTGGGGATGATCAACCATGATCACTTTGAATGGCGGTGCTGACTCCAAGGGCCGAATGGCCTACTCCTGCACCTATTGTCTATTATCTGCAATCTCACCTCATCCTACTGCAAAATAACAAGCACTCTTGAAATTTAGTGCAGCCTTTGTGCACCTCCTTCACCCAATACCAACAACTTCTACCTGGCCCATTCCTTCACAGTGGGAGGGTTGATTAATGATGTGCATGAGAGAGTTACTGTAGAATTGAAGGAATGTGATTGCTATGAAAGGTGATCTGGATTTAATGGCCCAAATGAACTCCCCCATCATAAGAAGTAAGAAAATACTCACCAATCTGGTGTGAAGATAGTAAACTTAGACGGTGGACGTGTTCTTTCTTTACTGCTTGAATTAATCCGCCCCGCAGCTAGTTTGTGTTAATATTGAACATCTACTTTGCTAAAGAGATTAAGAAATCCCTGTAAAGTAATCTCTAAACTGCCTTTCATTTAACACCAGACCTCTTGGAGGTTAACTACCAATCTCAATTATCCCTTCATGACAGCATCCAGAACCGTACACGCCATCCAAAGAATGTGTCCCACCAATTTACCTGCTCGGAAGTTTACTCAAGTTGCACGTCTAAACTCCCGAGTGAATTATTCAGCACTCCCGTTGTAACTGCAACATGTAGCTGCAACTATTTTGTTTTTTAGTTTACTGCTTCCATCTAATTACCAACGACCTAAATAATGGAAAGAGTTGTATAGACTTATCACTGACAAATAAAATAAAAGGTTGGGGTCCCAAATTTTAATTTCCCCAGAGAACTGTAGACAGATGTTGCTGCTCAGAATCATGGCTACTTAGCCCCAATTTCCCATATCCTGTTCAATTCCCAACCCTGTCCTTTTAAGACTTTTTCCACTCAAATCCTCTTACCATTAATTTCCAGCTGTCATCTTCTAGTCCCCTTTTTTAAAACTCTGTTAAATTACAGCAGATAAAAGATCCTGAAAAAAAAGGATTTAGAGTACTTTATTTTTTCAGAAATACAAAAATAGGAAAGTTTCTATTGTTGGCTTAATGATCAAGACCATCTTCCACTGTTACCCAGAACAAGGTGTGAGAGCATGTAGCACATAGAACACCAACAGCTCCCAACCATTCTAAAGATTGGTAGGAGGTGCTCAGAAAAGGCCATAGGACCAAGTAGAGCTGGCAGCACACGTCCCCAATCCTTTCCTACCCACACCTACCCAGTTCACAATTCTGATGCATCATTCTCTGATAATAGATGGGCCAGAGTGAGCAAACAGCAGCAAAGTGAAGAATTTGCATTATGGACCAGCAGCATTCAAAGTCTTCGATGTTTATCCTGTCTCGTTCAGAACCCACTAGTGATCTTCACTTTTGACAGTGACAGGGGTTTCCACACTGTTCCTTATTGTTCCACAGGTCCATCAGCTCTTCTGCAGAGTACTGGGGAGACGAGAGTGCACCTGACAGACACTTCTTCTCACACAGCCACAGGGGGTCCTTCAGGCAAAAGCAGGAAGAGAAAAGTGATGTGTACACTTCCTTGATCGACACTGATAAATGCATTCAAAGTGAAGAGTACCCCAAAAGCGAGTTGCAAGAATTAAAAGGCTTTCCAAGTGACGAAAGTCAAGCTTTCAATGCTAGAGGTTTTGAAATAAGGACAGCGAAGTGCTGCAGCTGGTAGAGCTGCTGTTTCACAGCACCAGTGTTGAGCCCTGACCTCCAAAGCTGTGCAGTTTGCATATTCTTCTAGCAACCTCCTGGGTTTTCCCCTGGGACGTCCAGTTTCCTTCAACGTCTAAACACATGCGGATTGATAGATTAGTTGGCCTGTGTAAATTACCACTCACCTACAGTAAAGGAACACAGTCTAGGGGGAGCTAATGGTAATGTGAAGAGAATGAAATGGGATTAATGTAACAGAATACTTGATGGTTGGCATGGACTAAAGGGCCCGTTTACATGATGTATGATTCTAAACCTACTACAACCTTTAAGATGGTCTCAAATAATTTCATAAGGTTTAGAGAAATTAGGTAGGACGTGCTAAAGAGAAAGGTAGACTAATAGTAGGGAAACAGAAGGATAGGGTGAAAAGGCAATTCATATGGGTCATCACAGTATTCAAATGGACTAACTGTTTCTGTACTTTCGATTCACTCCTAAAGTGCAAAGCCAAAGGCACTGCAAAAAACAGCCCCTTGCACAGATTTTAAGTGTTCAGTGAACACTGGAAGTGTGTGTAGTTGATCTACCTGATGTCGTTGGGGTCCAACAGCAGCCATCCAGATGCCCATGCTGACATCTTCACCCTGCGACCACAATACAGACAGCATTTTACTTCACAACTACAGTCCACACACACACATAGCTGCTCAGAATAAAATATTTTTTTGTAAACAGTATCAGAAAGTTAATTTGAAGATTGTCATTCGAAACAAAAAATAAAGCTATCTATCCAGCTAGTCCCAACAGATGAGGACAATTGGTGATTATTTTTGAAGTCACATATAATCCCATCAATCGCTTGACCCAACACAATGAGAAACCACTTTACAATATCAATTGCAATAGTTCAGCAAAGATCCACCATCACCACCTCAGCAGTGACCAGAGTGGATAGCAAAGTTCTATACTTCTCAGATACATCTGCCTGAAAATACTTCTCCTGACCTATGAAAAACCTAAGCTTCATTTTGAGTTCGATCTCCTGGCTTCACTTTATGCGGCAAGAAATTGAAAATGAGGAGGAAATAACTACAGATGCTGGTTTAAACCGAAGATGGACACAAATGCTGGAGTAACTCAGCGGGACAGGCAGCATCTCTGGAGAGAAGGGATGGGTGACATTTTGGTCGAGACCCTTCTTCAGACAAGAGTCAGGAAAGGGAAACGAGAGATATAGACGGTGACGTAGAGAGATATAGAACAAATGAATTAAAGATATGCAAAAAATAATGGTGATAAAGGAAACACGCCATTGCTAGGTGAAAACACTTTAATTTCCCTTCCCATTCCCACACTGACCTTTCTGTCCTAGGCCTCAACCATTGTCAGAGTGAGGCTAAACGCAAATTTGAGGAACAGCATCTGATATTTCACTTGGGCAGCTTACAACCCAGTGGTATGAATATTCATTTTTCTAACCACAGTAAACTAGGTTTACATATTCCGTTGTGCTGCTACAAGTAAGAATTTCATTGTCCTATCTGGGACATTTAACAATAAAACACTCTTGACTCTTGAACCCCTGCATTCCCTCTCTCTCCAAACCCCCCCCCCAGTTGATCCAACTTCTCGCTCTCACCTAGCAAACTAACAAATGATGGCCTGTTTCCTTTATCATTGCCACTTTTTTTGCATATCTTCCATTCATTTTGTTCTATATCTCTCTACATCCCGGTCTATATCTCATTTCCCTTTTTGAAGAAGGGCCTCAACCCAAAACATCTTTCTATCCAGAGATGTTGCCTGTCCCGCTGAGTTATTCCAGCATTTTGTGTCTATCTTCGATGGAAAATGAGGTCTAGTTTCCAATGACAATCTGTTTTAATGCTGCCAATTCTTAAATTAAGTGCATTCACAGCAGCACAGGACACTGTTCAGTACCTGGTAGACTTTAAGTGCCCTTGCATTATCTGCCAGCCACTGGATCAGGTTGTGAGAGGCAACGTAACCAGAGCCACACGCAAAGTCAGGATACACCAGGCTCGGATATTCCAGTTCCATCCATTTCCCACTGCCGTCCACCGCCCAATTCTGTCTGAAACTGGGGAAACCATTCAGGACAATCAGTGCGCTGCAGGACTTATTGGATATTTGTAAAATATTTTACACTGTTAAATAACATCCATTTGGAGAGGAAAAATATAAGACTAATTAAACAGGAAGATATCGCTGATTGTCAACTTTTAAACTCAACACAAGTTTCAGCAATCACAACTCATCTTTCTACAAGGCCCAATACAGCTTTCATATTCAATATACAAATTGAGGAACCTCTCTGCCACTGAATCTGAAGAATGGTCCTGACCCGTAACGTCGCCTACTCCTTCCGCCGATGCTGCCTGAACCGCTGAGTTACTCCGGCACTTTGTGCTTTACTCAAGATTCCAGCATTTGCAGCTCCTTGTACCTCTTATCCATTGGTCATTCCATGATCTTTTACACCTGCTGTACACACGTTTATTTTTCAGATTTTGCACATTATCAGCAGCTCCGGCGCTGCACCATCCTTTTCACGCCTGCCCTCTGCTAGACAACACAATGTACCTTTTGCCCACCCTGCAACAAAACCCACTTTGCCATGCCCTTCTACTGACAGGAAGCACCACAGATCAATTAACTCTTTTTATCTATGCTACAAATCATGAAATTAATATTTTGCAATTTGAGCAAAAGATCACAAACATCTGTTTGCTGAATGCTAAGATTGGAGAGGAGACGAGGTAGTCAATTCTGCTCATCCCCCCTCCTTGACCTGGCAGCTCAGCAATTTTATCTTACAAGTAGACATACAATTACCTTCCAAGCATTACTATTATAGGTTTCCATGGTTAATTCAGGAGAGCATTTCAGATCACAATGCTGTTTAAAATAAAAAGTTTCCTTATGTCACCTCTAATTCTTTGGCCGACCAAATTAAATGTGTTTAAGAAGGAACTGCAGATGCTGGAAAATCGAAGGTAGACGAAAGTGCTGGAGAAACTCAGCGGGTGTGGCAGCATCTATGGAGCAAGGAAATAGGCAACGTTTCGGGCCGAAACCCTTCTTCAGACATTTAACAGGTAGTTAAATGTGTGCCTGCTAGCCACCAATAATTCTGGTTCTTGAATCAGTTTTCCTTTTATTTATTAAACCAATCACAGTTTTGAGCATTGTGATCACATCTCAACTACCCTTGCTGTAACAACAAGCTAACCTCTCACTTGAAGCCACTCCTTCCTTCCTGACACCAAGACAACAATATTTTTTCTGCACCTTCTCAAAAGCCTTTACAGAGTTCTGTGAAGTCTGCTGGACATGTACTGTGCAGTTGTCATTTTATAAAGGTTCTAGGCAACTTTCTTGCTTTAAGAACGTAGAACAGCACAGCACAGGAACAGGCTCTTCAGCCAACAATGTCTGTGCCAAACATGATGCCAAGTTAAACTTTTCCTGGACCACCCATATTGAAGCAACGACCAACAAAGCACACGAACACTGCTACTTCCTTAGAAGGCTTAGGAAGTTTGGCATGTCCCCAACTCTCACCAACGTCTAGTGTGCAGTAGCAAGCATTTTATCAGGATGCATCACACTTTGGATTGGGAACAACTCCATCCAGGACAGCAAGAAATTGCAGCGAATTGCAGTAGTCCAGAGCATCACACAAACCAACCTCCATTGACTCCATTTATACCTCACGCTGCCTCAGCAAGGCCAGCAGCATAATCAAGGACGTCGCACTCTAGCCCCTCTTCTCACCCATTGGGCGAAAAGTATAGGTGTGAAAATGCACATCTCCAGATTCAGGGACAGTTTCTTCCCAGCTGTTATCAGGCAACTGAACCTTCCGACCGCAACTAGACAGCAGTCCTGAACTACTATCTACCTCATTGGTGACCCTCAGGCTATCTTTGATCGGACTTTACTGGCTTTAGCTTGCACTAAACGTTATTCCCTTATGATGTATCTGTACCCTGTGAATGGCTCGAATGTAATCATGTATTTTACTTCGGAGTCACGTGAGTGACTACGTGAAGAAGCCCCGCCAGGCGCATGCGCGTCATTACGTCCGCGCATGTCGCACTGAACGGGCTGGAGGGCGCAGCTCCACCAGCGGTAAGTAGAAACCTCCCAGGTAAGTGGTTTTGAAAACTTTGCTGGGGAATTTTTAACTCCGTAAAGCTGGCTCGAGCAGTTAGTAGGAGTTGGTGGTATGGAGCGGTCAGATAGGAAAGTTCATAGTAGCGTGGGTCCAGTAATGCGGATTCACAAATTAGATCGGGTCGGGAGATTAGCGCGGCAACACCGGTTCCGATACCGGGTGCCATTTTACCGACAGCCGTTATACTAGAGGTGAACTTTCTACACCAGCTCCAGGGACTCAGGAGCCAGAGGCCACCGATAGCCATAGAAAGGCAAAAAGAAAAAGAAAATCTATCAGACCCGTGTTATCAGACGAGTCTGAGGAAAAAGGTGACTCCCCTCCAGATAATAAAAGAATGTGGGGGAGGATACAAAATATGGAGAAGATGCTCCAAACTTTCATAAATCAAGGGTCTAAGGGCCCAGTGATTCCCCAGACAGCTGTTCAACAAGGCCCATATCAAGAGGAATATGTGGACTATCAGCAAGGGGATTTCCTACCAGCACCTTGTTTAGGACTGGAGGATGCCTCCCTACAATATGACTTGGGAGAAGCGGGGCAGGATGCAGCTGACCCTATGTCTGTGCCAAACATGATGCCAAGTTAAACTTTCCCTGCTTATGTGCAAACACCAGAGCACAAGAGCCACGCTCCGGGTGTCCCGGATATTGCAATGAGTTTGCTATTCCGGAGGGGACTGGTGAGGCAATGGAGGTATACCTTGCCAACAATATCAATTATTTAGTGTCTCACCAGCTCCAGCAATTTATGATGCAAGAGACTACCTATAAATATAAGACGCCTGTTTACTGTGCATCACTGAAAGTGCCCACGGTGAACCCAGTAATCTGGGCACACCACGAGTCCTTCTATGAGAGGAGAGGCTGCAGCAATTATTGCATTTGGCACTATGGTCAAAGGGACCATGATTACTCAAACTCAAAAAGATATGTTGGCTCTATTATGCAATGCATTCTTTGAAGTAAATTGCATTTGAAAAATCGCCATCAGGCCAACTCTCAATCAAAAGTTTTGCTGCACTATGTAAGGCGACAAATACACAAACGCCTGAGTTCCTGTTTGGAATGGACCTTTTCAAACAAATACGTGATATTGATGATGAGGCAAAAACAATTGGTTTGATGAAGCCAAGCATATCACGGCCACCTATTCGCAAACCAGGGTTTGTGTACTGAAGGTCGGATCCAGGTGCTGGACCGAGCAGGGGGAGGCCAGTGGGGCAACGAGGTTACCTACCAAGACAGAGCGGCTTCAACCCCAATATGAGCAGACAGCAGGCTTACAGGCCAACTGCAGAGGTACAGGGAACTTTTGTTTAAGGTTCTGATGCACAACCTCCTATTGGAGGTAGATTACAATTGTTTTACAATGAATGGTGCTGTATAACATGTGATATGTTTATACTAAATACTGTGTCAGGTTCTACCATTGAGTTTATCTCAGGGATAGATCCACCTCAGCAGCACAAGCCAAATAAAATGTTGGTGTTTCTGCTCCAGAGACTGAACAGGTTAACGATGAGATTAAGAATTTATGCCAAAAAGGAGTGATTCCGAAAGCCATTACTCATCCTCAACAATTTGTGTCTAATATATTCCCCAGACCCAAGAAAGATGGGGGTTGTAGAGTAATTCTGGACCTCACTCACTTAGATTCTTCAGTTCTCTATAGACATTTAAAAATGGACACCTTCGTTACTGCAAAACAGCTGGTCTCACAAGGTTGTTATATGGCAACTATTGATTTGCAAGATGCGTATTATTCAGTGCCAATTCATGCTCATTATCGCAGGTACTTGAAATTTAATTGGATAGGACAGCTGTGGCAATACAAAGCATTGCCTAATGGATTAAGTTCAGCACCTAGGCTATTTACTAAATTGTTAAAACCTGTGCTGGGGCTATTGAGGGCCCATAATCACATTGTCACGGCTTATTTAGATGATATCTTAATTATCAGCAACACTAAAGAGTCAGCTGAGGAGTCGGTTGCAGTAACCGAAAATGTGTTTGAAACATTAGGATTTTTGGTCCATCCAACTAAGTCTAAATTACAGCCAACACAAAATATTGAGTGTTTGGGATGTGTTTCTTATTGATTCAGTTGATATGGCAGTAACATTACCAACAGCCAAGGTTGTGGATATTGCTGATATCTGTACTTGCCTCACACAAAAATTTTATACCTCCATCCGAGAAATCAATAAGGTCATTGGGAAATTGGTAGCAGCTTTCCCTGCAGTACAGTTCGGTCCTTTGCATTATCAACATTTGCAAAGAGCAAGAGAACAAGCACTAAAAGAGCATGCAGGCCATTTTGATCGGGTTATGCAGTTACCAACCACAGCTCTAGCAGAATTGCAGTGGTGGATTGTTAATGTTAGTCAAGCTACCAATAACATTTTGGTGCAGGAACCTTCAATGATTTTACAGACTGATGTAAGTGCTCTCGGATGGGGGGGCTACGGACATTGAGTCTAGCTGTGGGGGTAGATGGAATGAACAAGAAGGTTTGATTCTACACACACAAGGAATTATTGGGGGCATTTTATGGGTTTAAGGCATATTGCTCCACAATGAATAATTTACACGTTCAACTCCAGATTGATAACACCACGGGAGTGGCATATATTAATCTTATGGGAGGAGCAAGATCAGTTTCATGTGATAGCATGGCTAATCTTATATGGCATTGGTGTATTTCGAGAAACATCTGGGTTTCAGCCATCTATCTACCAGGGGTAGACAATGTGGTGGCAGACCATAGGTCACGAAAATTTAATGACAATTTAGATTGGATGCTGAATTCTAAAGTTTTTCAAACAATTGTCACTCGATTTGGGTTGCCAGATATTGATCTGTTTGCATCCAGACTGAATAACCAGTTGCCTAAATATGTTTCATGGGAGCCAGATCCAGGAGCAGTAGCTGTGGATGCATTTTCGTTACATTGGGGGCACTCATTCTTTTATGCTTTTCCTCCATTTTGTCTGATTACGAAATGTCTAACCAAAAATAGAGCGTGACTCAGCCACAGGCGTTTTGGTGGTCCCAGATTGGCCAACACAACCATGGTTCCCATTGGTACTCAGAATGATGGTTCAGCCATTCATGATGATTCCCAGCTGCAGTAATTTGTTGGTGCATCCGGTTACAGGAGAAAGTCACCCATTACATGACCGTATCAATTTGTTGGTCTGCAGGTTCTGAACAGACCATTCCAAGGCTTTGGATTGTCGAACAGGACCATGGAGGTTATCACTGCAGCCTGGAGGAATAGTACTAAAAAACAATATGTGGTTCACATAAAGAAATGGGAGATGTTCTGTGTACAATCAAATATATCTTACCATACTGCAAGCATAAGTGATGTGTTGGAGTTCCTTGCTAAATTGCATTTTGATGAGCACTTGGGTTATAGTGCTATTAACAGTGCTCGGAGTGCTTTGTCCTCCTATTTAGGGCAGTCCTCAGGACAACAACCTATCGGGGCTCATCCGTTAGTATCCCGATTTATGAGAGGAATTTTTAACACCCTCCTAAACCTAGGTATACAGAAATCTGGGATATCAGTATAGTTCTCACACTGCTTCGGCAATGGGCTCCAATTACGTCATTGTCTATGCAGAGATTAACTCTGAAAGTGGTTATGCTAATAGCGCTGGTTTCAGCACAACGTGTATAAACATTACAATTGTTACGATTAGATTGTGTGCATTTGTCTGTAGATGACATTACATTTTATGTCTATGATTTAATCAAACAAAGCAGGCCAGGTATGGCAGGAACCAAGGTGACGTTTAAAGCATATCCTGTTGACCAAATGTTATGTGTAGTTAAACACTTAAGCCAATATCTTGAGTTAACAAGGAGTCTCAGAGGTTCTGAGACAACACTGCTCATTAGTCACAAAAAGCCATATAAAGAGTGTCAGTACAAACTATTTCTAGATGGTTGAAACAGATTCTCAATTATGCTGGAGTCGACACTCATGTATTTAAATCTCACTACACCAGGGCGGCTTCAACATCCGTGGCGAAGGCTCAGGACGTGCCGCTAGACCAAATCCTCGCGGCCGCAGGATGGTCTAGAGAATCGACATTCTCACAACTTTATGACAAACCTGTACAGACAGTGCCACGGTTTGGGCATGCTGTTTTTGGGTTCCATTTACTTCTTTTTTTTTGTTTTATATCATTGTTTGTAATTTCCCCATGGGATAGAGAGGTTATTACTGATTTTTGTTATTATTATTTAAAATAGTTATTGAATATTTGAAGCAATGTTCAATATATTATTTATTGTCGTATGGAGTGCATCTACGGCATGAAAACACAGAGCTTTGAAATCTTCGCGTAGTCACTCACGTGACTCCAAAGTAAAATAGTAAGATTAAACGAGAACTTACCAGTTCGAAGTTTGATCCTTATTTTATGAGGAGTTATGTTGAGGGATTACGTGCCCTCCACTCCCACCCTCATAATCTAAGAGATCATCTGGTAGTTCTAGTCTTTTTAAAGCCTTACTATGTTACTTCGGCTATTTGTTTTCTGTGTTTTCACGCCGCTGCTTTGAAGTATGACGCGCATGCGCCTGGCGGGGCTTCTTCACGTAATCCCTCAACGTAACTCCTCATAAAATAGGGATCAAACTTCAAACTGGTAAGTTCTCATTTAATCTTACTATTGTTTTCCACTAACTAGTTAGAATGCAACAAAAGCTTTTCACTACCTCGGTACATGTGACAATAAAATAAACTGAAGCTAAACTGATCTAGAGAAGCACCATGAGTTAAAAATGGAACCAAAGAACATGAAATGCAGTGTTAAGGTGAACAAATTCACAGTTGTAAGACCGAGATAAATTAGTGTGAGGCATGGTGAGGACAGTGGCACAGTAATTGCACCCCTGGGCTTTGGTCAACAGACGTTACCCAATAAAAGGAATAATGAACCATGTTAAACAAATGTAAACTGCAGTGCATCATTAATAGCCAGTTCCACATTAACAGCAAAGCAAGTCAGAATCACGCACACCATATCCATTCTCCTTAGGAGCCACTAACCTACTCTTTGCTAAAGACCCTCGCAAACCTCTCCTTTTGAACTACTTAGGATTAACTGATTTTGCAAAGAATTTATGATTACACAGACACTAACTTTCCCCACCACACATTCGTTGCTTCCAGCCTGTCTCCTGCTCTCTCCAGCACAGCCTCGATATCCACATAACAGTCGTCGTCAGTTTTTAGAAGCAACTGGAAGTTTGTCGATTCCACAGACCTGTTTGTAACAACAACAAAAAATCATAGTTTGAATTCAGTTCATCACTAAAAATGTCTCCAGCTGCCTGTTAGATTGGGAAATGCTCAATGCTCAACCTCCAAACTTAAGATCATTGTATATTTAAAAATACTTCTCACCTCTAACTCCAGAATCTCCCTCGTTACCTGAACTCCGATAGAATTGTACACCATCTCAAGTCATCCTAAAGCACTTAATTGGATTGTACAGTTTCATGAAGCCATATTGTGGGACACATTGCAGCCAAATTGGAAACAGCAGTGACAATTAAACACTCTTGTCTGTTGACCCTGGGATCCAGAACCTTCTAAATCAGATTGGACTGGATACCCACCGAGCCACAGTTGACACAACAAATGAATACATTGATGAGTATCTCTTACCATTGATAAAAGTGCAGTAGCTTATGTGGCACATTTCTGTAGGTGTCTATCACATCCACAAAGACAATATCCTGATAGGTTTGGCTTTCTTCCTGTAAGGCAGCATTCTCTTCCCTGAGTTTGTTTTTGTGGCATTCAAAGCGCTTGGGCCTTGTGGCAAGGCTTTCCAGCAGTGCGGCACCATCTGAAAAAGAAGAGCAGAGTGCCATGCAGTGTTTGTGCTCGGAGAGATTCCTGTTTGTCACACTCTCAGGCAAGTCTCAAATAAGTTTTGCTGGAAGGAAGTGATGGAGGTGGGAAGCCATTGCTGATACAGCACAGGTTGCCCAGATTGGTGGGTAGTGGGCTTTGTTGTATGATGAGTGATTATAACGACACTATCAAAGACCCACATCACTCCTATCATCAGGAAGAAGGTAAAGGAGTCTGAAAATTATGACCATCAGGTCAAGATAAGTTTCTTCCCAACAACTATCAGTATCTTGTACACTGCACAACACTAACCTCAACAAGGGTGGCATGGTGGCAAAATGGTGGAGTTGCTGCCTCACAGCGCCAGAAATCCGGGTTCGATCCTGGCTACGGATGCTATCTGTACGGAGTTTGTACGTTCTCCCCATGACGTGCATGAGTTTTCCCCGGGATTTCCGGTTTCCTCCCACACTTCAAAGATGTACAGGTCTGTAGGTTAATTGGCTTGGTACAATTGTAAACTGTCCCCAGTGTGCAGAAACTGCTGGTCTGCGCAGATGCAGTGTGCCAAAGAGCCTGTTTCCACGTTGTACGAAACAATGAACTTCTGTCAATTGCCTTTACAGGCCTGCAATGCTGCTTCAAGTAAGAATTTCATTTACCATTGCCAGTACATTTGACAATTAAACTCTCTTGAAATGATTAAAAAGATACGATATCTTAAACCAAGCAGGACATAAAGATGATTAATTCAGTTGGACCAGCATGTCCAATACTTAGCATCACATTTGAGGAAGGACATTAAGTCGTCAAGAGACAATGCAAAAAAGACTTATTAGAACTATCCCAGGGTGCAAGGACATACATTTACAACCTGCATCTTTACTGAGATTGTGACACCCAGTTCTGGACTCTCTATCCAGCAGAGACCTCCTCCCTTCCTCCAGGCTGTTGAGCACTGTAAGAATTTAGCAAATTTCAATTAAATCTCCTCTCATTCTTCTATACCTTACTGGTCAAAGAGGACACCAGAGAAAGTTGTTTAAATTTTCAAGAGGAAGGTCTCAGTGGTGGATGGGACACGGGAGTGTAAAAGGCACCAGACACAAAACAAGGAAACACAACGCATGATCGGGATTGCTGACCACTTCCTTGCAGGGGAATGGAGGAAGGTGCAAAAAGAACCTTAACAGGAAGTGTTAAGTGTTGAATAGGGAAGTGGGGCAAGACAAGCGGAATTAAGTTGATGGATATTCAAGTGTAGATATAGACCCGGCTGATCCTCCTGTGCTCTCGGTGTCAACCCTCACGACTGAAATGTTTTACACCCATATCATGCATTCACGTAGTCATGACTGCAGTGTGATAAGGGCATTGCAAGGATAACCTCTCCTTTAAAAGGATGTTATATTCTACTTTCCCACGATAACGGCCTTTCCCTCGGAAGAGAAGGTGAACGCCAAGCTCCCATTTAGGAAGCCGAGTCCTTGGGGCCTGGACCTTCCTTCCCAGCTGCATCACTGTTTTGGAAGCACTAGTGTCATGTTCAGGGGTGGAGAGGTTTACATAGCAATGTGTTGGATGGAGTGGTGCTGGTCTCCGAGTGACCCACCGTGGATGGTGTAGGTGAAGCCTCCCGCCACTGCTGCCACGTCCTGGCCAAACCCATCCTGGATCACTTCCTGCTCAGCCTGCAGCTGGGCCTGGGGTTCAAACACAAATACAATTCAACATTGTGGGAGGCGAACGGAAGGACAAGAGTTAAATTATCCATAACACACCCACCACCTAGCCAGATGGGCACCACGCCCACACACACCGACCACTCGTCTGTTTACACATGGATCACATCTGCATGCAACAGACCGCACACCCACACACGCAGACAACATGCCCACAAACTTATCCACCCGCTTACGTGGAACACACACGAACACAAGGGTGCACACACATACACGCAAGAGCAAACACACAAGCAAGAGCATGCATGCACGCACACACCCACATGGACCCCACACCCACAAACATCTACAGACAACCATCCCGCTAATATCAACCTCCAGTTACATTGAAATTACTAATTTCCGCATATTTAACTGGAGTGTTCACTCAGTTCCCGCCCTCTGACAAGGCAGTGGTGCTACAGTAAAGACTCCCTGGTGTTGTCGTGAAGGACACTGTAAAGCTTTTTCTGCCATGGCTGGCATCAATCTATTCAGAGGCTGATTGCTTCTCGCCCATTAGGGGATATATTCCTGTGTGAATTCTGATCTTCATGATATGGTCAATTTACCATAATACGATGATCAACTTACTGCAGAAAACCTAAGGACGCCTCCTCCATTGTTAAGCAGAACATCAGAGAGGTTCATGGTGATGAGATAGTCCGAGTCCTGGGTCTCCCAAGCAATTGTGCCTTCAAAGCCCTGGCAGAAGGAGGAGAGGATGTAAAGTGTGTGAGCCATCCCTGCTGCACAGTGTGGACTGGTCCCATATGTTAACAATTTAACCACAACAAATTGCAAACACTAAATCTGCTGTCATTTACACAGCTACAAGTGACCCAGCCAGTACTACATCTTGCATTACCATGGACTTGATTCCTAATTGCATTTTATGGCACAGTCTTTTTTGTTTCACTGCCTTATAGAATTTACGTGTCATTTATGTATAATTAGTGTAATTTATTTTGTGGATGTTCAAGCAAGCAAGTATGTGCAAGCAAGATTTTCATTGTATCTATAATCTCACCATACTAGTGCATAAGACTTGATTTGACTAGGGAAGCACAGTGGCACAGCGGTGGAGATGCTGCCTTATAGCGCCAGGGACCCGGGTTCGATCCTGACTATGGGTGGGGTGCTGTCTGTACAGTTTATATGTTCGCCTTGTGACCGCGTGGGTTTTCTCCGGGTGCCCCAGTTTCCTCCTACATTCCAAAGACATGTGCGTTTGTAGGTTAATTGGATTCTGTAAATTGTCCCAAGTGTGTTGGATAGAACTAGTGAAGGGTGATTGCTAGTCAGTGCACACACAGTAGGACAAAGGGCCTGTTTCCACTCTCTATCTCTAAACTAAATTAACTTGCTTGACTAGTCTTTGGAGAGTCTAGCCAGCAAAGTGTTGGTGTTACGGGTGGAATGGAGAGACTGAACCACATGCATGGGAATAACAATTAACATGGAGCTGGTTGATTGGTCAGGCAGGAAATGGAATTTGAGATGGGAAGGAAGCTGGAGAAAATGAGGAGTTGAGAGTGACTACCATTCATGGCTCATGTGATGCTAGGGCCCACAATCAAAAGAGTCGAAAGACCGAGCCTGAGTTCGGTAGCCAAATGTTTTGCTGAGGGAAAAGAGCAGGGATTCCACAAGAATCCAAGGCTACTCACATCCCGTTGCCCATTAGCCAGAGCTTTACACCACCTAACCTGAAAAACGGAGAGATCAATCAAGAGCTACAAACCGAGCTTTCCAACACTTGTTTAGCACAAGCTTTATACAAAGAATTGTGAGTTGTGAAATTGAGTTGTGAATTTATGGAATTCCCTGCCACAGACGGCAGTGGAGGCCAACTGGATGGATTTAAGAGAGAGTTCGATAGAGCTCTAGGGGCTAGTGGAGTCAAGGGATATGGGGAGTAGGCAGGCATGGGTTATTGATAGGGGACGATCAGCCATGATCACAATGAATGGCCTCCGCCTGCACCTATTTTCTAGGTTTCTATGTTTCTAAAAGAGGAAATAAAAACAGGCCATAGCCTTTGCTCCTACCTTTGGCAAGAGGAACCTCTCCACAGGTTTATACCATATCTGGTTGACTTGGAGCCCAGAGCTGAGTGGACTGAAGCGAGCACTAACAATCACCTCCTGGAAAAAAAATACGCATGGTAAAATGGCCACTCATGGTTACTGACAATGAATTCTGCCATCGTTATATAGTGCTGCCTCATTCAGCCCACTATCCACAACCCTCACTGTCCAATTTACTAGGACTGTGCTACTCATCAGCTGGTTGCCACAAGGACTCCACTGGTCCAAGAGAAATGCCTCTTATTCATCATGAGAACCAACATATGGCAGCTATGTCACCAGAACATGTGAATGAATAAACCTTTGAGACTTTCCATTGTACAAATTCCCCTTTCACGTGAACATGGAAAGTATTGAGATCTTCCGATCTCAATCACATGGGAGATATGAGGAGAGGTTTGATGAAACTCATTCAAAATAAGGAGAATATGGGGAGTGGATTGCTGGGATTGGGATCAAGTAGCTGAATGTATACGGGTCACGAGAATTGCAACTATGGCAATATTTTAAAGAAGGATGAAAATATTATGCAGGCCATTGCCTGAGGAAATCACTATGTCCCGCATAACATTGGTGGTTGGATTCTGGTATGGTATCGGATAGAGGCAGCAGAATTATGGAAGAGACGCGGGTAATCATGGTGATAGAGACACAAAAGAGTGCAGATGCTGGAACAAAAGACAAATAATTGGAGGAACTCAGCGGGTCAGGCAGCAACTGTGGAGAGAAATGGACAAACACCTTGAGACACAATTCTACTTCAGAATGTGTAGGAAGGAACTGCAGATGCTAGTTTACACCGAAGATAGACACAAGAGGCTGGAGTAGCTCAGCGGGTCAGACAGCATCTCTGGAGAAAAAGAAAGGCAACGTTTCAGGTCGAAACCCCTCTTCAGACTCTGAATCTGAAGAAGGGTTTCAACCCGAAACATCACCTATTCCTTTTTACCAGGGATGATGCCTTACCCGCTGAGTTACTCTAGCTTTTTGTGTCTCCTACTTCAAATTGATGGAGTAGAGAGGAGAAAGCTGACAGAGGTGAGGGAAAGGGGTGAAGCAAGTGATAGGTGGATCCGGGTAAGGAGAGTTAGGCGGGTGAGAGATAGGCGAGAGTAGCAACCAAGGCTGGAGGCAATAAGTGGAGAAGACAAAAAGTTACAGATGATGGAATCTGGCAAAAGCGCATGGTGTCGAATGAAATGCAGAACCAAAGGGACAGATGGTGAGAAGGAAGAGGTGAAGGATAATGGTTGACCAATTATGAAGGGATGGATGTTGAGTGGGTAGAGGAGGGGGGAGGAATAAGGTGACAGGGGCTGGGGGAATGGAAGGAAAGTTGTGCAGCAGGGTGGGGGTTGGGAAGCTGGGTAGATGAGAAAGAGGGGTTTGACCTGAAATTGCAGAATTCAATGTTCATGCTGTTGGGTTGCAGGCTACCCAAGCGGAATCACAGTGCTGGGCAGAATATCGAGTGAGAAACACAACCCGGAGTTAAACAGGACACAGCCAGCTTATGTGCAACTTGCCTCCAGCGTGGTCTGGTAGAGTCGGACTGTGAGGTTCTGGTTAAAAGCTGCTTCCCTCTCATCGTGGAACACACCCAACCTCGTAATGACAATAGGATGGAGAACTCGGAAATCAATCTTTGAAACTTTGCTGCCAAGCAACATCAAGTCAGGATTTCCAGATAGGGTGACCGCTTCAATTTCCTGTCCTATGACTGCAGAAAGAAAGAAAATTACTTTCCTAGAGTGGCTTCCACAACCTCCAGATTTTCAAAAATAGTGCAGGACTACAGAGCCGATGAAGATATTCCTTTGAGATGAAATGACATTACTTTTTTAACTGATGGGACACACAGTAACAAAACCAATGACCAGTTTTGGTAATGTTGATTGAAGGATGAATATTAACCAAAATATGGGGGAGAACCTCTTCTATTTTCATTTGCTTTAATGGGCAGAAAGGCTCTCAGTTTACTGCCTCATCTGAAAGACAACACCATAGTGCGTAACTCTGCCATTGAAGGGTGTCAGCTCAGATATCGTACTCAAGTCTCTAGAGTGAAACTTACACCCATAGCCTTCTCGTACAAGTGTACGATTGATCTGTGACCAGCATATTGATTATGGATGCACGGAATCAAATTTATATCCTTAAATCATACTTCAACCAAATTTATATCCTTAAATCATACTTCAGCCTCAAAATTAAGTATTTTGCACGTGCACTTGGCATTTGCTGATAATAAGGGTTGATTTGGTGATCGTGAGGAAACTGGCTCAGGCAGTTGGAGGCATGACCAGAGCCCATCTGTCTGATTTACTGGTGTAGTCGAGTGACCAGTAGCTACTTCTGCATTTGTCAATGCAAAGTGCCCGGTGAAGGTGCAGCCTCTGACCTGCGCTTTGCACTCAAAACAAAACGCACCAAACCGCACAGCACCGGCAAAGAGGCACAAATGAAAGGGTTCCCATAGGTGGGACATATGAACCTTCAGAACAACGTAATAAAAAGGAACTGCAGGTTGATACCAAAGATAGACATAAAAAGTTGGAGTATGGCAGGTCAGGGAGCATCTCTGGAGAAAATGATTAGGTGATTGTTCGGTTCGGGACCCTTCTTCAGACTGATTGTAAAAGGGAGAGCGGGAGGAATAAAAACTGGAAGCAAAAGAGAACAGGACAAATTAAGGTCGGCAACAGATGACATCAGGCAAGGGGGTCCCCCGATAGGCTAATCTATGGATAGAGACAGGTGCGAGCCCAGGTAATGTCACATCCATTTTCTCCAGTGATGCTGCCTGACCTGCTGAGTTACTCCAGCAATTTGTGTGACGCCTTCAGGACAACACTGTGTGTGGATCCAACGTAGATGCAGCCAGCGCAGGGTTGGAGACAATGGAGGGAAGATCTGCAGAAATTATGGAAGTTAGTGCATCTTGTCCCACCTCCATCCTCTTCCATAATCTCTTCAGAATGCCTTCTCTGTTCTTAGCTTCTTGTTCTTTCCTCGCCTCCCACATTCCCCTATATTGCTTTCATTAGTCACAAACATGAGCACATCTTTCTCTGGTCAACAGACTGAGTACATAGATGTTAATAGTATCCAGAGTGCCTGACCTGGGTCAGTAAAGTTCAGCAGCTGACAGGAATAGGGGTCCTCTCGATCCTCGTCAGGGATGTCACAGCCATAAGAACCGATTATAAACTTTGCAAGTACACTGCCGGAGACAGAAAAAAAGAGACAAAAAGGACTTGAATTTCATCAGGACTTGTAGTTTGATATTGGCAGCAAGAATGAATAACTTGTGGTGAACCTCAGAAGGTTGACTGAACTTCCTACCCCAATATGCTGCGGGCCCCAGTGTCAGAGGTGAACCTGTCAAACAGACTAATCTGCAGAGGAAGCCCTAATTGTTTCTTTATTTGAAGGACAAACTCATGCTGGACCCATGCTGTGTGACATTGTCACCACAGAAAAAAGCCATCATTTAAATAACAAGATGTCTTCACTGCTCAGCATGTTGGTTGGTGTGAATATTATTGGACATACATGTTTACAAGGTTTTGATCAATAAATTTAAAATTAACTTTTCTCCTTCAAAGCGTTTTGACAGTCGTAAAGAAATAGAGCCTGGAAACAGGTCATTTGGCCCACATTGACCATTTACACCTCTCTGATGATAATCCCATCTTTTTCCTTTCCCCACAATCAAGTCAAGAATGTTTAATTGTCATATATGTTTCAGCAACGAAACAATGAAATTCATACTTATTGTAACAGGGTAAACAAAATTACACACAGATAAATATATAATAATCAATAATACAATAAATTAATAACTATAATACTGGGAAGATAAACAGTGCAAAACTGAAGATACACAAAATGCAGGAGTAACTCAGTGGGTCAAGCAACATCTCTGGAGAAAAGGCGTAAAATTGACATCCATTGTGTAACCTAAGGCACAGTTTATAGAAGATCATACTTGCTGAGATTTTTTTTCATCTATTCCCACCAATTCTTCCCAGATTCTACCACGCATCTGCACACTAGGGACAATTTACACAGGCAAACTAATCAACATGTCTTTGGGATGAGAGAGGATATCAGAGAACCCGGAGAAAACCTAAATGGCCACAGGGAGAACTTGCAAACTCCACACAGACAGTAAGTTAGGATTGAACCCATGTCTCTGGTGCTGCAAGGCTGTACCACTGTCCTGCCCAATGCTGTGTTAGACATCCAAAACTCTAAAATAGGCCATACAGAATGGAGACAGTACAATCAAAAGGGAAAATTATAATCACCAATGTGATAGAAACATAGAAAAATAGGTGCAGGAGTAGGCAATTCGACTCTGAGCCAGCACCGCCATTCAATATGATCATGGCTGATCATCTAAAATCAGTAACCCGTTCCTGCTTTTTCTCCATATCCCTTGATTCCCTTAGCCCCAAGACGTAATCTAACTCTCTCTAGAAAATATCCAGTGAATTGGCCTCCACTGCCTTCTGTGGCATTCCACAGATTTACAACTCTCTGGGTAAAAAGGTTTTTCCTCATCTCAGTCCTATATGGCCTACCCCTTATTCTTAAACTGTGACCCCTGGTTCTGGACTCCCCCAACATCGGGAACATTGTTCCTGCATCTAGCCTGTCCAATCCTTTAAGAATTTAATATGTTTCCATAAGATCCCCTCTCATCCTTCTAAATTCCAGTGAATACAGTCCAAGTCAACCCATTCTTTCATAATATGTCAGTCCCGCGATCCCGGGAATTAACCTGGTGAACCTACACTCTACTCCCCCAATAGCAATAACGTCGTTCCTCAAATTAGGAGACCAAAATTGCACACAATACTCCAGGTGCGGTCTCACCAGGCCCTGTACAACTGCAATAGGACATCCTTACTCCTAAACTCAAATCTTCACGCAATGAAGGCCAACAGGTCATTAACTTTCTTCACTGCCTGCTGTACTTGCATGCTTATTTTCAGTGACTGATGTACAAGCACACCCAGATCTCATTGCACCTCCCCTTTTCCTAATCTGACACCATTCAGATAATAATCTGCCTTCCTGTTCTTGCCACCAAAGTGGATAACCTCACATTTATCCACATTATACTGCATCTGCCATGCATCTGCCCCCTCACCCAACCTATCCAAGTCACCCTGCGGCCTCATAGCATCCTCCTCGCAGCTCTCACTGCCACCCAGCTTTGTGTCATCTGCAAACTTGGAGATGTCACATTAAATGTCCTTGTCTAAATCGTTAATATATATTGGAAATAACTGGGGTCCCAGCACTGAGCCTTGCAGCACCCCACAAGTCACTGCCTGCCATTCTGAAAAGGACCCATTAATTCCTACTCTTTGCTTCCTATCTGCCAACCAGTTCTCTATCCATGTCAATACCCCAGCTCCAATAACATGTGTTCTAATTTTGCACACTAATCTCTTGTGTGAGACCTTATCATACACCACAGCCACTGGCTCTCCTTTATCCAGTCTACTTGTTACATCCTCAAAAAAATCCAGAAGATTAGTCAAGCATGATTTCCCCTTCATAAATCCATGCTGACATTGACCGATCCTGTCACTGCTTTCCAAATGCATAGCTATAACATCTGGAACTGATCCAGAGTCAAGAGACATTGAAAAATAATCACCAATGCGTCCACGGTTTCTAGGGCCACCTCCTGGAGTACTCTCGGATGCAGACCATCAGGCCCTGGCTATTTATCTGCCTTCAGTCCCAACAGTTTACCTAACACCATTTCCTGACTAATGTGGATTCCCTTCAGTTCCTCCCTCCCACTAGATCCTCAGCCCCCTAGTATGTCTGGGAGATTGTTTTCCGTAGTGAAGACAGAACCAAATTACTCATTTAACTGTTCTGCCATTTCCTTGTTTCCCGTTATAAATTCACCTGTCTCCGATTGTAAGGGACCTACATTTGTCTTCACTAATCTTTTCCTTTTTACATATCTTTTTTATTTTTATTTGTTTTAAATTTTATTAGAAGTACAGGAATATGGCACCAAGGTGCCTAATATATATGAAATATTACATTTTATGTACAGCTTCTTTTTTTTCTTTTTTAATAATGAAAAAAAGAAAAAGAGAGAATAGATAATAAAAGATAGAGAAACATGTGATATATAGTGTGTGAGAAAGAAAAAAGTGTGAAAGAAGAAAGTTGAGGAAGGAAAAAAAAGAAAGAAAAAGAGTAGAAAGTAAGAGATTAAGGAGATCGTTATCTATATTCTTGACCATCCCTCACCCAATCCTGAAACAGTTAGCTTCAATGGTTTTGTTGCACCATATGCTTCCAAAAAATCGACAAATGGAGACCAACTCGTTAAGAATAGGTCTGATTTATCTATTAAGAGGAATCGCATTTCCTCAAGATATGCAGTGTCCAACATGTTTGAAATTCACATTTTAAGCGTTGGTATGGCTGCATTTTTCCAAAAGTTAAGTATAAGTTTTTTTGCCGTTATTAACCCATAATTAAAAAATAAATTTTGAGATGAGTTCAATTACTCCAAATATAATCATTTCAGTATTAGGTTCCATTTTTATCTTAAATAATTTTGTAAATATTTCAAAAATATCACTCCAGAATTTATAAAGTTTTATGCGGGAGACAAAAGAGTGTGTTATAGTTGCATTTTGGGATAGACATTTATCACAAATGGGGGAAGTATTTCGATAGAATTTATTCAATCTAGTTTTTGAGTAATATAATCTATGTAAAATTTTAAATTGAATTAAATTATGTCTTACATTAATTGAACATTTGTGTATATATATCAAATGCTTTTCCCATGTTTCCTTCGTAATTTTTATCATTAATTCTCGTTCCCATTCTTCTCTAAGTGCCTCTGTCGATGGTAAATCTATATTTAAAATACTATTATATAAATATGATATTAATTTCTGTGTCAGCCTTGATGTTCATTGCTTCTTCCAGTGGATCTAAAGTTATGTTTTGATATCTTTGTACGGATTTATTCATGAAGTCGCAGATCTGCAGATATTTAAAATATTGGTTATTTTTCAGTTTAAATTTTAATTGTAATTGTTGGAATTATAACAGATTTCCCATTTCATACACATCACCGATCCTTTTAATTCCCAATCTTTCCCATTGATTATATGTTTTATCAATAAGAGATGGTTTAAATGAAGGATTATTCATTATTGGCATTAACAATGATAGGTTTCTTAATTTTAAGGATAATTTTATTTGTTTCCAAATTCTTATTGTATCATGTATAATTGGGTTATTCTTATATATTGTGTTGTTCAATTTTATCGGGGAGAAGAGGATCGCTCCTATATTACAAGGAGAACAGTCCTCTTTCTCCATTCTTATCCATTCTGTCTGTTGGGTAGAACTGTCCAACCAGTAAATTATATTCTTAATATGCACTGCCCAATAATAATGCAAAAAGTTCAGAAGTGAAAGTTCCCCAATGTCTTTTGGTTTGCACAAATGTTTTCTTTGGATTCTGTGTGATCTATAATCCCAGATAAAATAGGTAATATTAGAGTCTAGTTTTTTAAAGAGGTTTTTTGGTATATATAATGGTACAGATTGAAATAGGTATAATATTTGTGGTAAAAAGATCATTTTTATAGCGTTTATTCTGCCTATCAATGATAACAGAAGTGTTTTCCAGAATTTAATCAACGCGTTGAGTTTATTTAATAAAGGCATAACATTAGCATTAAATAATGCTTTGTATTTTCTGGTAATTTGAATAGCCAAATACTTAAATTTTTCTGTTGCAATTTTAAAGGGGAATTTTAATAGGTGTGTAGATTCTTGAGGTTTTAACGTCATGATTTCACTTTTATTCCAATTTATTCTATATCCAGAAAAAGAACCGAATTCCTCTATTAAATTTAATAAGTTTGGTATGCTCGTTTGTGAGTTTGTAATATATAAAAGTATATCGTCTGCATATAGTGAAATTTTATTATTTGAGTCCCTAGTATTATATCCCTGAATATTCAAATTACTTCTTATACTTTCAGCCAGGGGCTCTATCATAAGGGCAAATAGCAGAGATGATAAAGCACATCCCTGCCTATTGCACCTCGATAATTGACATTTTGGAGATAACATATTATTGGTTAATATTCTGACCGTCGGTTTATCATATAGTAATTTTACCCGTACAATAAAATTCTCTCCCATATTATATTTTTGCAATACTTTATATAAATACTGCCACTATAACTGATCAAATGCTTTCTCTGCGTGCAGAGAAACAATTGATATATCTTTTTCCTCCGTTTTATGTGAGTACATTATATTAAACAGGTGTCTCAAATTATTAAATTAATGTATTTTGGGTATAAACCCCGTTTGATCAGGATTTATCAATTTACTAATATATTTACTCAAT
Organism: Raja brachyura; assembly: GCA_963514005.1. Next base: position 97,430,370 of record OY740785.1, on the reverse strand, counting down.
CTTCTTGCTAAGGTCTTTGCTAAAATGTTCTGATCTGTATTTAAAAGTGATATAGCTCTATATGAGCCCGGTTCATCTAAATCTTTATTTTTTTTGGTATAAGCGTAATAGTTGATTCAGCTAAAGTTTCTGGTAATTTATTTTCTTTAAAGGCATGAGTATATAAATTAAGTAAGCGTGGAGCCGTGGAGAAATCTTTTATAAAATTCATTACTAAAACCATCTGGTCCAGGCGTCTTACCATTTTTCAACGATTTTATTGTTTCACCTATTTCTTCAAGTGTAATCTGAGCTCCTAATTCCTCTTGTTCCGAAAGGTCAAGTTTTGGAAGATTACAGTTATCTAAAAATTTTATAATTTTACTATCTTCTATTTTAGTTTTAGATGAATACAAATTTTAATAAAATTGAGCAAATCTGTTGTTAATATCCTTAGGTAATGTTAGTAATTCACCTTTCTCTGATTTAATTTTAATGATAGTATTTTCCTTTTCTTGTTTTTTCAATTGACGAGCTAAGAGTTTATGTGGCTTGTCACCAAATTCGAAATGTTCCTGTTTTGTGATTTGGAATAATCTTATTACTCTTGCCGATAAAATTCGATTAAGTTTAAATTTCAATAGTATTATCTTATTATGTTTATCTGTAGTTGGATCTTTGGCATTATCTAACTCTAATTGTCCAATTTCTTGTTCTAGCATCTGTTGTTCTGTCTTATTCTTTTTATTTTGAAAATTTTGATATGAGATTATAACTCCTCTGATAAATGCCTTGAATGTTTCCCATAGTAAAGAAGGTGAAATACCTGGTGTTTCATTTGTCTCAAAAAAAATTTTCATTTGATGTTTTAAATATTTATAACCTTGTGGGTCATTTAGAATTTGTGTGTTAAACCTCCAGGAAGATTTTTTACCCAGCATTCCCTCAAATTTTAATAGAAAAGTCAACGGAGAATGATCGGAAATAATACTGGTGTGATATGAAGGATTAGTTGTATATGGAATTAATTTTGTATCGACTAAAAAATAATCAATTCGTGAATACGTTTTATGTACCGATGAGTAAAACAAATATTCCCTTCCAGTTGGATTAGCAGTTCTCCATACATCTATTATATTAGTATTTTTTATATATGTATTTAGAAGTTCACTAGTCTTAGATTTTAAGTTACCCCTCCTTTGTTTTACTGATTTGTCTAAATATGAATCTAAAACACAATTGAAGTCCCCCCCCCTATTATTACATTTTGGTAATTAAACTCTGATATTATATCTATAATTTTATTTCAAAATTGGGGGTTGTCAAAATTGGGAGCGTAAACATTTATCATAGTCAGTGGGGTTGAATAAATTTCTCCCGAAACTATAATATACCTTCACTCTTTATCTGAAATAGTATTCTTTAATTTAAATGGTATACCTTTCCGCTTTTTTTACAACTCTAAAGAAACTTTAACAGTCAGTATTATATTCCCCGCAAGCTTTCTTTCATGCTCTTTCCCCCCGCTCTTAATTAACCTCTTTGTTCTCCTCTGTTGTTCTAAATTTCTCCCAGTCCTCCAGTTTGCTGCTTCCTCTGGCCAATTTATATGCTTCGTCCTTGGATTTAATACTATCCTTGATTTCCCTCGTTAGCCACAGTTGAGCTGCCTTCCCCGGTTTATTTTTTTGCCAGACAGGGATGAACAATTTTTGGAGTTCATCCATGCGGTCTTTAAATCTTTGCCATTGCATCTCCACCGTCAACCCTTTAAGTATAATTTGCCAGTCTATCCTAGTCAATTCCCGTCTCATACCTTCAAAGTCTCCTTTCTTTAAGTTCAGGACCCTAGTTTCTGACTTAACCGTGTCACTCTCCATCCATTGCAGAATTCCACCATATTATGGTAACTGTTGCCTGAATTATTAGCAAAAAGCGCTGACAGAGGAAGAAATAGCTGCAGCTACAGGTTCCAAACTATGCTATTATACTCTATCCGGCATAACATTTTCCACAATTGAACACATTCAGACTAAACTAAAAAAGAATAGCCGTAGGTAAAATTAACCGCATACACTTCACAAACACTGGACAAACCAAAGTGCAGTACAACTATTCACTTATTTCCGGTGTACAAGAACTGGGCAGATATTTTGAGCAGAGTCCAACAAACAACTACAAAAGCTCTGGTTACATTATCAGATTTAGCAATGAGGGATAGGCATTGGCTAGAGCACCATGCCTTTAGCTATTAATGCCAGAGGGTCCTTCGTTGATCATCAACCTGACACTTTTAACTTCTCTCTATACGGAAGCCACCTGACCTGCTGAATGTTTCCAATATTTGTGTTTTAATTACCTTAGATGTTGCTGTGCACACATTACTGCATCATTACTCAAGGAGCGTCAAATGAAACTGAATTTAGACCAATCTTAGACAAGCACCACCTCTTCTGTATGAATAATGAGGCAAAGTAATTTTCACAATTTTACTGGGTAAATATTAAATTAAATCATCAGTGACCATGGCCTCTTGACGTCTCCCATGAGTGGAAACATCATTCAATATCCACCCGATCAAACCCATTCATGACTTCAAGGACCTTGTCTTGTCTCTATTAGAGCAAGGAGACACTGAGCAGCTGATATGGGGAATGATAAAATAGAAAAAATAGTAAAATAGAACAAATGCATTGTTGGGAGAAAGTATATTAATAAAAAGAACACTAGAATACTGGAGGCTGCAGGCAGACCTGACAGAAATATATACAATTAGGACAGGCAGAGTTAGGGTGGACACTCAGAATATTTGTTCCAGAATAGAAAAATGAAATACTCGAGGGCATAGCCTTAAGGTGCAAGGGGCAAAGTTTAAAGGAGATGTGCGTGATAATTTTTTTCTTTAAAACAGAGTGCCTGGAACGTGCTGCCAGGAATGGTTGTTTAGGTAGATTTGATAATGGCATTTAAGAGGCTTTTGCATAGGCACATATATGCAGGGAATGGAGGGATATGGATTATGCACAGGTAGATAAGAGGTAGATAACAGGTAGATCTTGGCATCATGTTTAGTATGGACATTGTGGGCCAAAGGGGCGGTGTCTGTGCTGTACTGTGTGCTATTTCTAATATTTTCAAAAAGAATGGTCTTTCTGATAACAATGTTTCTTTTTTTACTGCCAAGCAAAAAAATACTAAAGGATGTATATTGCATTGTTTAATAGAATATCATGGCACAAGTGTTGACAGACGTGTTCGTTTGTCAATTTCCACGGCCCCTGCTGTGAAACTGGTAGACTATGTTCTTAAGAGACGACAGTGTCTAATCACTGAAGGAGGTTATATAGAAGCAGTTTTCCCCCCTAGATTGTGTTTTTCCTAAGACAATTTTTTTTTCTATTGTCAATTTCCATAGTAACTTTATATCCAATCAGCATTATGGAAACCTATACGTGGACATGGCAAACAATAAGGAGGAAGGTATGACGTAAATATGCTGGCAGATTAAACTGACAGCAATTTAAAATGGTGATGCATTTTGACAAAAAAAAGAACAAGGTAGTAGACTTACACTGTTATAGAGGGTGTTCAGGAACAGAGACTGTTCTATATGAATATCTATATTGCATATCTATATGAATAATTGGTATTAATGACAGACTTGCTGACAAAGAAGATAGTCAAGCCAATGGGATCCTGTGATTCACAAATATAGACAGAGCACAAAAGCACAGGGATGATGTCACTGGTCTAACATTTAACACTGGTTAAACCACAGCTGGAGTAATTTGTCCAATTATATACCCTATATGTTAGGAAGGATGCAAATGTTCTTCAGGAGGTGCAGAAACGTCCTGCAATGATTCCAGGGACTTTTTGCATTGTTTAGCTTATACAAGTAACTGCAGATGCTGGTTTACAAAAAAAAGATTCAAAGTGCTAGAATAACTGCAGGTCAGGCAGCATCTCTAGCAAACGTGGACAGGTGACTTTATGAGTCAAGACCCTTCTTCAGACTGAAAAAGTCCCTGATGATTCAACAACTGGGAGCATGGATTTAAAAGGATGAAATATTGTCGCAGAATGTGTAATTTTTTAAATTTAAGTGCAAAGTCTGAACTGACCTGTAAAGGAGGTACATACAAAGACAATAAAGATCCACACGGATCTGACATGGACTCTCTTGACTGAAGGGCCTCTTTCCTACAAGAGTGATCCAAAGGAATTTCCACTCTGCTTCCATGCACAACACTCCTGCCTTGAAAATGTCGAATATTAACACTGAAGACTTGAGATGCAGATCCAGAGCTATCCTTGCACAACCAAGGCTGACAAAGGAATGAAGAGATTACAACTGCAAATGTCTACTCTTTGCCGATTGTGGAATGCTTTGCAGTCACTTTTTTAAAAAGCTTGTTCTCACTGGTGCACAGATTATAGACAATAGGTGCAGGAGTAGGCCATTTGGCCCCTCGAGCCAGCACCGCCATTCAATGTGATCATGGCTGATCATCCACAATCAGTACTCCGTTCCTGCCTTCTCCCCATATCCCTTGACTCCGCTATCTTTAAGAGCTATTTCTATCTCTCTCTCTTGAAAGCATCCAGGGAACCAGCCACCACCTGAGGCAGAGAATTCCACAGAAATTCTCCGAGATCTTCGGTTTTCCTCACACACTCCAAAGAGGTATAATGGTTATTTGGCTTGGTAAATGTAAAGGTTGTCCCTAGTGTGTGTAGCATAGTGTTAACATGCGGGGATCGCTGGTCGGCGCAGACCCGGTGGTCCGAAGAGCCTGTTTCCGCGCTGTCTCTCTAAACTTAGGACATTGACAGAGGGATTCAAAATCCCTCGCAATTCTGAGGACAAATAATAGACATAGAGAAATACAGATCTTCGGGTAACATCCATCAAGCTTCCAATTGCATTAATCCCATTTCTATTCTCAATCCCCGGATTCTTATCGCTAGCCCAGGTTTCTACCACTCCCCTACACACTAGGAGTAACTTGCAAGCAGCCAAATAATCAATCAACCTGCATGTCTTTGGGACATGGGAAGAAACTGGAGCACCAGACGAAACCCACGTGGTCACAGGGAGAATGTGCAAATTCCACATAGGCAGCATTCAGGGCTGGGATAGAACCTCGGTGTTCAGCGAGGTGAGGCAGCAGTCCTACCAGCTACACCATCCATAGGATATGCTATTTTCATTGCTGGAGGGTCAATAACTAAAGGATATGGCTCATTAATAGGACATGGTAATCCGCAAAAGTGTCGGAGGAAAAGTTATTTTTGTTGTTGGATCCGAAATGGATTATCTGAGCACAAGATGAATACAGATCAGAAGTAACCAGGTATCCATCCAAATACAGAGAAATTAATAGCATATATATATAACATCCTTTTGGACAGGGAAATACCAACAACAGAATCATTTCAACAAATATGGGAAAATGAAACTGGTTTACCGATATTAAAAGATTTTTGGGAAGAAAGCTTACAACGTATACGTCGTTGTTCGTTAAATGCCAGACATACTTTGATACAATTCAAAGTATTACATAGATTACATTACTCAAAAAAGAAATTAAATAGAATTTTTCCTAATATATCACCATTGTGTGATAAATGTCAGCACATAGAAGCTGATTTAACTCATATTTTTGTAATATGTACAAAACTTAATAGTTATTGGACTGAGATTTTTAAAATTATTTCTATAGTTCTTAAGATTACATTAAATCCTGACCCAAAGCTAATAATATTTGGTGTTTTAGAATCAAATCAAACATTAACAGCAAATCAAAGAAATTTTCTTGATTATTGTTTAATAATTGGAAAAAAATTAATATTAAAATTTTGGAAGGGACCATTATCCCCTACAATCAAAATGTGGACAGTGGAAATGTTGGAGATGTTGCAATTGGAGAGAATTAGGTTTATCCTAATGGATAAACACGAGCTTTTTGAACAAATATGGTCTCCATTCACTGATTATATGAAGGGGTAGCTGGGCTCAGCATTGAAACTCAACAAGTACCCGGTGGTAAGATCAAATGAAAAGGTTTAATCTGAGATTTATATACTTGTCTCTACATATATATTATTAGAAATTGTTCCATTCATTGTTAAGATGTATACTGTTTTTCCATCTTTAAGTATAATAATTGTTTGTTAGTTATATGGATCTTTAAATTTTTTTTGTTTTTATTTTTTATTTATTTTTATTTTTATTCTCTCTCTTTCTCTTCTCACATATAATCAAAATTATAATCACACTTTTTAAATTAAACATCTATTCTTTCTTTACTCTTTTTTTTTCTCCACTATTAAAAAAAATGAGGCTTATATATTGCTTTGTAATACTCATATAATTTTGGAAATATGCAATATGCATATCTGAAAAAATTATATTATTTGTAATACGTATGGCCTCTAATAAAAATATATACAAAAAAAAAAGAACGTTGAATGGCTATGGGAAACAACAATAAAAAGTGGGACGAACTGGAAAGAGTCTCCAAAGACATGTTATGGGCACAGGCAAATTGCCATCTTACATAGAAACATAGATAATAGGTGCAGGAGGAGGCCATTCAGCCCTTTGAGCCACCACCGCCATTCATTGTGATCATGGCTGATCGTCTCCAATCAATAACCCGTGCCTGCCTTCTCCCCATATCCCTTGATTCCACTAGCTCTTAGAGCTCTATCTAACTTTCTCTTAAATCCATCCAGTGATTTGGCCTCCACTGCCCTCTGTGGCAGGGAATTCCACAAATTCACAACTCTCTGGGTGAAAAGGTTTTTTCTCACCTCAGTCTTAAATGGCCTCCCCTTTATTCTAAGACTGTGGCCCCTGGTTCCGGACTCGCCCAACATTGGGAACATTTTTCCTACATCTAGCTTGTCCAGTCTTTTTATAATGTTATATGTCTCTATAAGATTCCCCCTCATCCTTCTAAACTCCAGTGAATACAAGCCTAGTCTTTTCAATCTTTCCTCATATGACAGTCCCGCCATCCCAGGGATCAATCTCGTGAACCCATGCTGCACTGCCTCAATCACAAGGATGTCCTTCCTCAAATTAGGAGACCAAAACTGTACACAATACTCCAGATGTGGTCTCACCAGAGCCCTATACAACTGCAGAAGAACCTCTTTATTCCTAGACTGAAATCCTTTTGTTATGAAGGCCAACATTCCATTAGCTTTCTTAATAATAATAAAAAGAATACATTTTATTTATAGGGCGCCTTTCAGGACTCTCAAGGACACCTTACAATTAAAACAAACATGACACCTTACAATTAAAAAAGCATGAAACAAAAACAACATATACAGAAACAATACACAATACGGAGAGAGAGCAGCAGCAGCCATTCGCGCCAGCGCTCACTCTCACGTCCAGCAGCCATGTTTTCACTGCCTGCTGTACCTGCACGCCAACTTTCAGTGACCGGTGTACAAGGACACCCAGGTCTCGCTGCACCTCCCCCTTACCTAACCTAACCCCATTGAGATAATAATCTTCCCCCTTGTTTTTGCCGCCAAAAATTGATAACCTCACATTTATCTATATTATACTGCATCTGCCACGAATCTGCCCACTCACTCAACCTGTCCATGTCACCCTGCAACCTCCTAACATCTTCTTCACAGTTCACACTGCCACCCAGGTTTGTGTCATCCGTAAACTTGCTAGTGTTGCTCATAATTCCCTCTTCCAAATCATTAATATATATGGTAAACAGTTGCGGCCCAAACACCGAGCCTTGTGGCACTCCACTCGCCACTGCCTGCCATTCAGAAAAGGACCCGTTCACTCCTACTCTTTGCTTCCTGTCTGCCAACCAATTTTCTATCCATATCAACAGCCTACCCCCAATACCATGTGCTCTAATTTTAGTCACCAGTCTCCTGTGCGGGACCTTAACAAAGGCTTTCTGAAAATCTAGATACACTATATCCACTGGCACCCCTTCATCCTTTTTACTTGTCACATCCTCAAAGAATTCCAGAAGATTAGTCAAGCATGATTTTCCATTCATAAAACCATGCCGACTTGGACTAATCCTTTTACTGCTATCCAAATGCCCCATTATTACCTCTTTAATAATTGACTCCAGCATCTTTCCCACCACCGGTCAGGCTAACTGGTCTGTAATTCCCCATTTTCTCTCTCGCTCCTTTCTTGAACAGTGGGATAACATTAGCTAACCTCCAATCCACAGGAACTGATCCTGAATCTATTGAACATTGGAAAATGATCACCAATGCATCCACTATTTCTAGAGCCATTTCTAGATGCAGACCATCTGGCCCAGGGGATTTATCATCCTTCAGTCCCAATAGCCTACCCAATACTATTTCTCGCCTAATGAAAATTTATTTAAGTTCCTCTACCCCCTTAGATCCTCTGTCCTCCAGTGCATCTGGGAGATTGTTTGTGTCTTCCTTGGTAAAGACAGATCCGAAGTACCTGTTCAACTCTTCTGCCATTTCCTTGTTACCCATAATAATTTCGCCTTGTCTGCCTTCAAGGGACCCACATTTGATTTTGCTACTCTTTTCCCCTTAACATATCTAAAGAAGCTTTTACTGTCCCTCCTTATATTCCTGGCCAGCTTCCCCTCATACTTCATCTTTTCAGCCCGTATTGCCCGTTTTGTTTCCTTCTGTTGTCCTACGAAAGTGTCCCAATCCTCTGGCTTCCGGCTACTCTTTGCTGTGTTATAAATCTTTTCTTTTAGTTTTATTCTATCCCTAACTTCTCTTGTCAGCCACGGTTGCCTCCTACTCCCCTTAGAATCTTTCTCCCTTTTTGGAATGAAATGATCCTGCGTCTTCCGGATTATGGCCAGAAATTCCTGCCATTGCTGTTCCGCTGTCATTCCTGCTATGATCTCTTTCCAGTTAACCTTGGTCAGCTCCTCTCTCATGCCTTCATAGTCCCCTTTGTTCAACTGCATCACTGACACTTCCGATTTAACCTTCTCCTTCTCAAATTGCAGATTAAAACTAATCATATTATGATCACTACCTCCAAGCGGTTCCTTTACTTCGAGTTCTCTTATCAAATCTGGCTCATTAGACAACACTAAATCCAGAATTGCCTTTTCATCTGTGCTGTGCAATACTAAACACTGTTGCAGAGAGTAATGTATCTCAGGAATTCTCCACCCCAGGGCTGAGGAGTCAAGATCATTGGGGCATTTAAAGAGGAAGTAGATATGATTTTAATGATCAGGCAGTTGAGCATTACGGGTAATTGGCACAGAAGAGATGAGACACGAGGCAGATCAGCCATGATCATATTTAATGATGGTGCAGGCGTGAGGGTCAAATGGCCTTGTTCCTGCTATAATTTTCTTGCGTTAATATGTGCAGGAGTCTCACCAAGCTTCCTTAGACAGCGCCTTCCAAACTCTCAACCTCTACCATCTTGAAGGACAAGGGCAGCAAAACTATAGGGCCACCATCACCTGACAGTTGCCCTCCAAGCCACAGACCATCCCAACTTGGAAATATATTGTTGCTCCTTCACTGTCACTCGGTCAAAATCCTGGAACTCTCTCCCTAACATTATTGTGGAAATACCCACACAAGAACTACAGTGATTTACAAAGGCAGTTCACCACAGCGTTCCCAATGAATATTAGAGATGGGCAATAAAATGTAACTTCAGCCATTCCATGAATAATGGCAGAAATGTTTTAATTCACCCATTATTATTTACTCTTCTAAGTTGATTTTAGTTCTAAAAACTCTTCATAAGCTAAAAGCATTGAAGAGACACACTGTGTTTGGGGAAACACACTCACCGCTGGTTGAGTTGTGGAACGTGCCCCAGCCAGGTCTTCCGTAGGGCACTCCGTAGGTCATGATGGTGACGAGCTGATAATATCCCAATCACAAGATCATACGGGTCTGTTGTCCACCCTGTAGGAGCAGGCAGAAGCAATGGATCTGTCAGGGTAGTCCTATTTGTGGATTGTGGAAAGGAGATAGAAACAGGCAGTACAGTTTGGGGAAACTATAAGCTTGGAAGCCGTGAAGGGGAGATCGCCAGAGGTGATGAGGAAATGGGGGCTGATATTCATCCTTGGTGTTATGTACAAGTGATAGGTATGGAGAGGTATCCGAGAGCTGGCGTGTGGCACATGACCTTGGAGCCCTAGTCCTATCAGTGAAAATGCAGAATCCTAACAACAGTGGTTGAAATCCTAGGGTACTATCCGATTCACCTCTCTCCCTTTGAGGAAACTGCATTTTGTCTCTGGAACTAATATACTACAAAGCTGAGAATTATATTCTGTTTTCTGTATCTTCCCCTTCTTTCTTCTGATTGTACTTGATCCGTCTTGACTCCGTTGCTTTTCAACGGGTACATCCATGACCTCCCAGAGACCATCGCTGGAAAATATGGGTATGCTGACGATCTAGCCATCCTGGTGAGACATAAAGAGTGGAAGACAATCGAAAGCTCCTTGAGTCCAGACATGGGAACTTTGGCAGTATACCTACGACAGTGACGTCTAAAGCTGAAGGAAGGTAAAACAGTGTCAATAGCATTCCATTTAAACAACAAGGAAGCTAAACGAGAGACAGCTGTCTTCGTTAACAGCAGGTGCTTGGACTTCCAACAAACACCCAATTACCTCGGCGAAAAGCTGGACAGGTTGCTTACATTTCGTCAACAACTGCTTGCTTCCGCAACAAGGTCATGGCACGTAGCGGCCTCATCCGACGTCTGGCAAGAACTAGTTGGGGAGCCAGTCCATCAACTCTTCGCACCTCTGCCATAGCTCTTGTGTATGCCCCAGCTGAGTACTGCGCACCCGTATGGAGTAGAAGCAGACATACTAGCCTGGTCGACACGAGCCTGAACAGCACTTTCCGAACCATCACTGGGTGCCTTCAATCTACTCCAGTCGAGCAGCTCCCTATACTTGTGTTAAACTGAGTTCTTTTTGTCAGTCCAATTCAAGAAAACTTGATTCAAACTCTTGTTGTTGAAATCGATTCTTTATTCTAACAGCGCTGGATAATTCTTTAAACCTTCCAACACAGAGTTTAAAACTCTGGAGCAGGTTGAAAGAACTACTGACTTTGGTATTAACGTAACACATTATATAGGTAATAGACAATTATAATACAAAAGGAGTGGCAAACTATTAACCAATCATTATGGTTTACCATACATTTAACTTATTTGCATTAACCAATCAACTAAATCCATTTTCCATTGATTGACAACATGTATAGTCACATGGTTTTCCCTTTCCAGCCCTCTACAACTTTTTCCCCTCTGTGGTTTTTTTTTTACAACCTCTCTGCTCAAAATCATTTTATTTCAATTAAGTAAAACCACAGATATAAAACTAATTCTCAGAACACCTCTCAGAATATACACATACAGCAATCACACAGTACATACACATAATACATATATTTTCACTTTTGGAAAAGAAAGTTATTTGTCAAACTTCATATTTAACCATACTTACAACCCTAATTAAACACAAATAATTTCCTTTCAACTACATAGTTAAAATACAGTTACTTATGGGTTACAAAGATTAAATATGAGTGTTGCCCCATTCTTACAACGTGGTAAAAACTCAAGTAATTTCTAATCACACCATTCCCAACTCTAAGCACACAGAGACCATATACTTGTCGCATGTGATACATTATAGTGGCCTTTTACCAAGCTCAGGTCAAGTTTCATTCTGAATTAGCCTCCCCCTTGGTCATCTCTGGAGGAAAGGAATGTAGGCCTCTTTACAACTTCTTACTGATAGCATTCCACATAGCAATTTGAAGATTACTATATGCAGACCCCAATCGTTTAGCTTAGATCAAAACACAATTACTTTCTCCGTCTTCTATAAACATAAGAAATCTCCCTTATACAAAGGTCACACAACCATCACCTATGCCTTATCTCTTATCCCAACAAAAATACTTTGAAACTGCACAAACCAAATCACAGACTCTATTATCTAGCGTTGGTGCCTGCAACCCAACATAGACAACCATAAATCCCCTTCATGACACAGCCGAGCTCAGAGATGTGTCATAAATGATGAATAAATGGTGCCCATGTCCTTGGAGGAGATGCCATTACTCTGAACACTATCCTAAACCAAATACAACTTCTGACAGTTATAGCCGCTCAAAAGCAAGCAAAGCTATTCCCATTTACATCAACATCTCCATGTTATAACAAGCCATCTGTCCTCCTATGTGTGTGTGTTTTCTTTATTCCGTTATGGCCTATGTATTTTGAAAACCTCTGCTCCCAGTCCTTCTCCTGCAAGTCAACATAAGTTTCTCACACAGATATTATAATGTGAGCAATTTTATTTTATAATATTTCCTCACTTGCAGACATTCCGCCTGCAGGGATCCGAAGGCAAGCAGCAACTCTGGCACTATCTCGTCGAGCCATGGACACAGATCACCTCCCCCATCAGGCTATTAGCAGAGAGCAGAGGACACCCCAACTGAAGTCCTGTCACCCCTTTGCTCACATGGAGAACAACTCCTAGCACCCATCCAACCAACTCCTAGCACCCATCCAAGCAAAAGCACACTGGATTGCCACCAAGTGATCACAAGAGTGGAAGGCAACCTCATCTCCATTACACAGCTACATCTTTTCACCAGATAAAAGCTGTCCAGGGTCTGACCTCCCCAGAGGTGCATGGGTGAAATTCAACATACTTCGTACTGTAGTTGGGCGTTTCAATGTCAGCATGTGGAGATGGGGACTCCGCCAGAGCCCAGCCTTTGAATGCAGAGCAGAACAACAGACAGCCAACCATGTCATCTCTGGGTGCCCGCTCTACCACCCACCAAATGGAGCTCAGGGCCTGGCAGACATGGACGCAGAGACAACAACCTGGCTGCTCAACACCCGGCTTGAGATCTAACTATTCCTTTGGCCCACTGAGTCTGCACCAACCAGTGCACTAACACTAGGGACACACTAGGGACAATTTCCAATTTTACTTAAGCCAACTAAACTACAAAGCTGCATGTCTTTGGGGTGCGGGAGGAATCCAGGCGGTTCCACAGGTTGTAGAGGTCAATTCAATGGATATTTTTATGGCATAGATAGAAATAGAAAGATTTTAAACTAGTTTAGTTTCGAGATACAGCGCGGAAACAGGCACTTTGGCCCACTGAGTCTGCAATGACCAGCGATCCCCGCACATTAACACTATCCTACACACACTGGGGGCAATTTACACATACACCAAGCCAATTAACCTACATACCTGTACTTCTTTGCAGTGTGGGAGGAAACCGAAAATCTCTGAGAAAACCCATGCGGTTACGGGGGAGACAGCACCCGTAGTCGATATCGAACCCGGGTCTCTAGCGCTGCAAGCGCTGTAAGGCAGCAACTCTACCGCTGCGCCACCGTGGCTGCCCACATTAGTACAGATGTCAGGGGATATAGGAAGAAGGCAGGAGAATGAGGTTGAGAGATAGATCTGCCATGATTGAATGGCGAAGTAGACGTGATGGGCCGAATGGCCTAATTCTGCTCCTAGAACATATAGAAACCCACATGGTCACGCGGAGAACGTACAAACTCCATACAGACAGCACCAGCAGTCAGGATTGAACCCGGGTCTCCGGTGCTGTAAGGCAGCAACTCCACCGCTGCGTCACCATGCCACCCTCTGAGCTGTTTGGATAGCATGCAAAAACAAAGCTGTTCACTGTACTTCGGTACAGGTGTCAATAATAAACCTGAACCTAAAGTAAATGAAGCAACAGGACCATGGAAGCGCATGTATTTTGGTACAAGGATCAATCATAAACCTGTACCTAAAGCCGTTTAAGCACCAAGGCCATCACCCATTCCTTTTATCCAGAGATGCTGCATGTCCTGCTGAATTACTCTAGCATTTTATGCATTTGAGTCAATATCACCAACAACTTCTTCTGGATCACCCATATTGAAGCAATGACCAAGACGGCACACCAACACCTTGACTTCCTTAGAAGGCTTTGGAAGTTTAGCATGTCCCTACAACTCCCACTACCTTCCACAGATGCACCATAGAAAGCATTTCATCAGTCTGAAGAAGGGTCTCAAGTCTCAACCCATTCCTTCTCTCCAGAGATGCTGCCTGTCCTACTTCAGCATTTTGCATCTATTATCCTTCTGAACCTTCCGAATTTTGTAGACGGCAGTACTCTGCATATTACTCCAACTTGGACAATTTAAAATTTTTATCAAGCCAATTAACCTACAAACCTGTACGTCGTTGGAGTGTGGGAAGAAACCGAAGATCTCGGAGAAAACCCATGCAGATCATGGGGAGAACGTACAGACTCCATACAGACAGCAGCCGTAGTTGGGTTCGAACCCGGGTCTCTGGCGCTGCATATTGCTGTAAGGCAGCAACTCTACCGCTGTGCCACCGTGACTGATCAGGATGCATCACAGCTTGGTTTGGGAACAGCTCCATCCAGGACCGTAAGAAATTGCAGCAAATGTGGACGCAGCCTAGGCCATCACACAAACCAACCTCCCTTCTATTGACTCCATTTATACTTCATGCTGCCTTGTCAAGGCCAGCAGCATAATCAAGGACAAGTCGCAACCTGACCATGCCTTCTTCTCCCCTCTCCCATTAGGCGAAAGGTACAGAAGTGTGAAAACGCACACCACCAGATTCAGGGACTGTTTCTTCCCAGCTGTTATCAGGCAACTGAATCATCCTACCACAGCCAGAAAGCAGTGCTGGACCACTATCTACCTCATTGGTGACCCTCGGACTAACCTTGACAGGACTGGCTTTACCTTGCACTAAAGTTATCCCTTTATAATGTATCTATAAACTGTAAATTGATTGATTGTAATCATGTATTGTCTTTCTGCTAACTGGCTAGCACACAACAACAGCTTTTCACTGTACCTCGGTACACGTGACAATAAACTCAACTGAATCTATGATCGCGGCGCTCGCGCGTCCGTCCGCTCGCTCGCTCGCCGTGACGTCACAGCGCGTGCCCGCCGCCCCTCCACGGTTCGCTCGGCCGTTAAATCCGCCATTACCTGGGAGCGGCGCGAGGCGGCCGCGTCGGCAGTCGAACCGTAGCCCGAAATGTACAGTAACGGCGAGGATGCAGAAGCAGGCCGCCGCCAGCACAGCCGCGCTCCGCATTGATTACCATGGAAGCCCCGCTACCCACGCGTTCGCTCGCCCTCCTGCCTGCCTGCTGAGGGGCGCCCGGCGCCAATCCACACTTTCTTTAACCGCTCTTGGGGAGCCCGGGCTTCCCCTCCGCAGGTTGTGCGCAGACGCGGGCGGTGCGGAGGCCTCTGGGAGTTGTAGTTTCAGGTGTGCTCTCTAGGTGCAGCAGGTTCTGGTAATCTGAATTAAAAGCAGCCGGTGGACAAGGAAACTGACAGTTCACGTGGATAGTCTTTCAACAGTAGTAAGAATATGTTTATATTGGGGTGTTATCGAAATGAAAAATTCCAACAGACCTGAAAAAGAGTCTTCTCTGATAATGATTTAAGAGTTTCCAACTCCTGGTTATTTTGTTGATTGCTTTTGAATTCACAACATTCTTGTAGAAATGAACTTGAGAAATGCTCTGCTCCTCTCATGGACAAGATATCTGCCTTGTTTTACACTTAGTTTAGAGATACAGCACGGAAATAGTGTAGGAAGGAACTGCGCATGCTGGTTTATACTGAAAACAGACACAAAATGCTGTTGTGACTGGGTCAGACAGCATCTCTGGAGAAAAATAGATGACGTTTTGGGTCAGAACCCTAATTCAGACCTTCCGAAGAAAGGTTCCGACCTGAAACATCACCTTTTTTTTGGTCCAGAGATGCTGTCCGACCCAATGAGTTACATCAGCATTTTGTATCTATCTGCAGCATGCAAACAGGACCTTCAGCCCCGGCCAACCATTAATCACCCATTCACATTAGTTCAATGCAATCCCACGTTCTATACATTAGGGCCATTTTTACTGAGGCCAATTGGCCCTAATGTGTAGGGAGTGGATAGATTATGTTTCTGGACTAGTCTGAAAAAAGATACCGACCCGAAATGTCACCTATCCATGTTCTCCAGAGATGTTGAGGGCACTGACTTGCTTCAGCACTTTGTGTAATACTCTTGTCCTTGTTCTCCAATAGTACTCAGTCCCAAACCTGTCCTCGATTTCACTTCATCCCCACCTATTTGGTGCTTCAACACAAGGTAATTGGCCTGGAATTTTAACATTGTCTTTCTTTCCATAGATCTTGCTTGACTTGCTGAGTATTTCCAGCATTCCCTGTGTTTTTAGTTTTGAGTGTGTAGTTGGGTGTGAGGACATTGGCTGTTTTAGCAGGTTAGGATCAGGCACCCCTGATTTTGAATGTAGAAATCAAAAAGTATAGATCCTTTCTAAAATGACCCAAAGTGAATCCCATAATCAGAAAATCCTGTGCTCATGTCCTATTTCAGAAACCCAAGGGTGTAACCCAGACCCTGAAGGCGTTGTTGCGTGCGTACAGGCTGCTGTGTTTCTGCTGTGAGATAAAATTAAAACCTGACCCATGTTTGTAATTCTTACATACATGACAAGTGCAATAAATATTAGTTTCAAACTAGTTCGAATTAGTTTTAAAAATGTTTGAAGATCAAATAACTAATATTGATTCTGACGTATATAATACTGAGTTGGGTCAGCACTGTGTAGCCTGATCCAAACTTGGTTCTTCATCAAATTGTACATGCCACCCTATCTGAACCCGATGCAAGTGGTCAGGTTACAGTGGGCTTGGGTCAGACAGTCATGCACAACTTAGTTCCAACAGTAAAAGTATTTAATCAGCTGTAAATTGCATTGAGATATTCTGAGCTTGGGAAAGGAGCTTTATGAATGTTCCCTTCACGAAGATTTGGAATATTTTGGAGGACCAAGAAACCAAGAAGAAGAAAGAAATAAACAACAAAATGTGTGACAACTGAATATCTCTTTAATAATTTCATAATCTTTACTAATCACCAAACAGGAAATAAACAAAAGCACCAACCAATTTGCTCATCTGAGTCATGATGTAACAAACTAAGGTTTGCACCCGATTTTTCTAATATATTTTCTCAGAGTACAATGTAAAACTAACATATTGAGGCTAAATACAATGTTTATCTTACAACAGTGCGTTTCATCTGCACCCAATGTAAGTGCAGCATATTGGACAACCATTAAAAGTTAGAAGTCTGTGCATTTCTCCCAGGAAGAGTGATACCAGGATTTACAAAGTTTCACCTTTATCCTGGGAATGTACTTTAATATATCAGTGCTCTTCACAAAGTTATCAAAATAAACAAAGGGAAGCAGACTTGGCACATTTCTCACAGGTATGCATGCAGCACTACAAATCATGGTAAATTTGTTTTATCCCAATGTCAGTTTTTTCTTATCTCCTTGCAGCAAATTACTTTGGGGTATTTTGGTTACCTTAAACTTCCTGTGTACACACCCACATTGTGACTTGGGATTGCACTCTTCTTAACCACAAGGACTCAAGTCTGTCCATTCTACATCAACTCCCTCTATTATAGATACAAAATGCTGGAGTAACTCAGCGGGACAGGCAGCATCTCTGGATAGAATGGGTGATGTTTCAGGTCGAAACCCTTAATCCAGCATTTTGTGTCATGCTGCCTGTCCCGCTGAGTTACAACAGCATTTTGTGTCTATTTTTGATGTAAACCAGCATCTGCAGTTCTTTCCAACACAGCCGGTGTTGGGGAAGTGGTATTTGAAACAAGTTTGCAAGATGCAAGAAGGAGGCACACTTCAAAGGCTTAGTGCCCCAAATGCTGTTTCAAAGAATTTAAAACTCCTAATTATTGAGGTGGTATCCCAACATATTCAACTTGGAGTGGCTGCTGCTAATTTGGCTGAAGAGTTGCAGGTGATCTATGGCCTTCCCTGAATGGTTTGGAGATTATTTGGATTACATTACTAGAACTGCGAATATTGAAACCCATTCAATACAAAGTTCCTTGGCAGAAGATAAAGTCTCAACACGCAGTTTATCACTGTCTAGAAAGTCAATGTGGTGAGTTTCACGCCAAGCAGTCACTAGGTATGGGGTAGTAACACAAAATAGGCAACAGATTGTCAGCCAGGAATATTAGTTACAGTATGGATAGCATACAAACAAAAGCTTTTCACTGTATCTTGGTACACGTTATAATAAACCAATAACAAATATTTACTTATCAGAGAAAGGGCTTGTGGTTGATGTCTTCCTGCTGCCTTGCCTTTCGAATACCATAATCATCTCCAATACTCCAGGGTTACGTATAGCAAAATCAACTTTGCCGTCACTCGTGTAATCATTCTTTGATCCTCTCAAGAACTCCAATAACCATACTCCTACCAAAAGTACGCTCTGCTGTGGAAGTTGTGTACATTTTAAGGTAAAATTTGGTTGAATGTTTCATTGGCACTCACTACCAGCTTGTCACAAAGAGCAATTTGCTAGACAGCTACCATATCTTTGCAAAGGTGTCATCCTTAAGAAGGGTGAGAAAATTGGCCACAGAAAGCAAATGTGCTTCTCATGAGAAATATTCCATATTTTAAAAAAATGAGACTGACACATCATTAGAAATATACTGAACATGAGATTTTTTAGTGTTAAAACATTTTTCAAAATTGGGGTTTGAATGTACCAGGGTATGAAGTAGTTCAACACATTAAAGCAAGAGTTTAAAGTGTGATTTAACACATGCTTAAAAATAATCACGTTTTAAAATGTTAAGACAGAAATTTACAGTTTCAAGATTGTCTCAGTCACTTCTCATACATGTGGATTTTAAAACGGATGATTATGAGGAAATTGTTTTTTCAAATGTAGTCTTCATTTCTGAAAGAGTAGCATACTCATAGACAGACCTTATTGGTGGTACCATGTATATTCATCATCAATGAGAAATTCAAAGACTTCATGCTGAGCAGAGAAGGGCCAGATACCTAATCTCTGGTGTCATCTGAGATATAAGAAAACATCAGAGAAATGTGTGTCATTCAGCATGGAAAAAAGGTGTCCAAGTAATGAGCTGGTACAGAAATACATAATGGTTTAGGGAATGGAAAGCACAAATTAAACCATTGTAGTAGGAAAAAAGGATGGCTGTTCTGAGTAGTAATTTTAAGACAAATCTGTAAAAATAATTCTGTATGCACCGCTCAGGACATGCAGACTACTGGATGAGAAAGTAATGGAATCATTTATTAATTAACCTGATGGTTCAGTGGGGTAGAGATTAATGAACATGTGAACAAAAATCCTTGATGTAGGGTGATGGGCAATGAACTCAGGACATCCTCCCCATCCAGAGAGTCATTACATTTATTGTTTTCTTCACAATTAAAGAAAACATTACAGCCATAAAAAAATTTTCCCCCTCAATCATTAACAGAGATATTTCAAGGCCCTCATTACCACAGCTCACCAACTCTGGTTGGACTGTTCCTGAAAGATTAATCGCAGAACATTTGCTTTCAACTCTCCAGTCCATTCAAACAGTCTAACTCCTCCCATCTCTAATACCTTCAGAGCTAATGGGTTTTTTAAATGAGAATAATGGAAGCAAGTTTTCTCAATGGACTGTGATTATTATTTTCTTGGATATAGCTCACTGGCACTGATGAGATTAAACTTTAAATCATAGAGATTGCAGAACAATCCTAGAAAGTTGGCAACCATTTATTGACATTTTATTTTTCATTTTTGCACCAAGATGCTTGTTCCAAGTCTGCCTCTAGTTTTGAACATGAACAACAATGTAATATGACATGACCAAGAAAAAACAATGAAATGTCAGCATCTGCCTCTTCATTATTCTCAAAGCAGGTGATAACTTGGCAAACTACATTTCCCCTTTAAGTTCATTTTCAAAAAGCATTTCAATAGTTGAAACAGGGTAAAACAAAATGGAAAAATATCAAAGGGAGAGGAAGCCAAATGTTGATTGACTTTCTGTAATGTGAGGCTTATTGAGTGACACATCAAAAGTTAAACACTGGAATTAATTTTTAATCAATTTATATTTGACATTCAAATTTACAGTGCAATTGTGCTGAACTCAAAATTGTACATTTTATTATCATATGTTTGATGTATTCCTATTAATTTTAGATGCAACCAACATCACAAGATCATTTTGTTGAAAGCAGTCTCATGGGCTATTACACATCTGCTTGCAGAATACCAGCCTGTCTATCCTCCTTTTGAAGCATCCAGTTGTTCCTTAGCTGACCAGCAGTTTGACTCTAACCCATTCCAGCTGATAATCATCTTCCATGTAAACCAATACCTCCTGAATTCCTAGCTCTGGAATTCCCTCCTCTGTCCAAACATTTTAATTCATCCATGACTCATTTTAAAACCTTAGTTTGACAAAACCTTTGGTTACTTATCTGTTCTTACTCATCCATGATCTAGTTAGGGAATAAGATAAAGCAAATATTTTCCTCGTTGAATATCGTTCTTTGCTTTTGTCTTCGTATTTATCCTGACATCAAGGATCAGTACAGTAATATCTCTGTTCACCTTTGAAAGAATAAACAACCTACTTGTATTGAGGTAAAGACCAGAATCTGCTTCAGCACTACATTTTTAACTAAATTTTGCAAAGCTGCACTCTCAAACAACCTGTGCACCATTGTGGTTAACTCTATAATGTCTCCTTAGTTCAGGAAATATTACAGATACCAACAATGTCCACAACAATGTAAAAAAAAGTCCAATGGATACTTTATTTGAAAATATGTTCGGCACATTTTTGATTCTTTGCACCCCACTCAGCATTTGAGAAAACCTTCTCTTTGATTGAGCGATCATGAAGTGACAGCATCCCAACTACAAAGAATCCCATAATGAACTGGTCAATACTGACTAACATTTATATTAAATTATCCTTATTGTATTACATATTAAATAACTAATGGAGATACATTTTATGAATGATGACTAAGATTCTTGATTTGATTTCAGCATTCCTGATTTCAAGTTTCTCTCATTTCCATTTCACAAGGCTCACCCTCATGTCCTTCACTCCATACTTTAAAAAGCACCGGGCAGAAATCACCAAAAATCACTTCTCTGAAATAAAGGAGGGTAATTTAGGTGATTGCAATTTTGCTTCACTCTGCTACCATGGAATATTCAAAACACATCAGTAATCCTGACTGAATAGTGAGGCCACATCCCATTCGGTTAAGAAACCTCGCCCAAGGTTGTTCCCCGGTTCAGATATCTGCTGACGTTCTTCAAGTTTGCAGTCTCTTTAAGTACAAAGAAAGGCCTGTGTTCTTTTGGACCTGGTGCATGATTTCCACTTTCAATGGACACCGAAAATAAGGATCATTAATACAATACAGTGACTAACAAATCCAGCAGGGAGTTCCCTCTTCTTCCATTGTTTAATCTGAGATGTGAAATCTGTTACCACATGCAGTTATTGAGGTGAAGAGCACAGAATGGAAAAAGGAATGGGAGAACTTGTCATCAGAATGTGATGAAGAGTACAAGGACCTCACAAAGAGCATAACACCTGTATACCAGTTTCCATTTAGTAAATTCATTGTTAAATACAGCTGGGATTCTGGACATAGATTCAAGCCCCAACCAATGGCATATGCATTGATTAATGTATTTAACTTGGCAATATTTTTAGATAAGGAAGCATTTCAAAGTTATGGCCAGATAAATTAGGATATTAGATTTGTTTTCGGAGAGCAAAATATAATTTCCTATAAAAACAAGTTATTTTTGTTCCTGCATCATAGTTGGTTTCACGGTAAACATTTCTTAATATGTCCCTTTACATGGAACTTCAATACTGTTGAGATTGGGTAAATTCAGTCTACCTTCACTATGTACAATCATCAAAAATAGAATGGCTATACTTGTCTTCTCCCCAAAGCCACTCTTCCCTGTCACCACCAAATGGATTGTGCTTTAAGATTTTATATTTAATATACAAAACACAAGGGTCCAGTTAGAAAAAGTCATCTAAATTCTTAAAAAAAAACTTTTCTGAACTGACACGACACTGTGTCATCAAAATAATGATTAACACAAAACACTTAGTAAGTTTATTCCTCTAGGATAGGTGCAATAATCACAGCATGCACAAGTGACACTCCCAACATCTACAGTTCCTCTGTTTGGACACAGTATATCCCACCTCACTGCCCACTTAGTTGCACGTTGTCAGAGGATGATACAGAAAAACTTCTTCTCCCTGAAGGGGTTCTCCGAGGCGGGCAGTGGGGCGATGAGTGGGTCATCCCTGAGGTGAGCATCGCAGTAAGCCATCAGGTCAGCTGACGCCTTTGACACCTACAGCGGGTCAAAGAAAAATCAACCATTAGGTTCAATTTTACCTGCCTGATGTATTCCTGGGGAGAAAAAAAAGTTCCCCGTTAATATATCCCACTTGTGATACCAAAACGAGGGTTAAATTAAAAAGAACACAAATATAAGCATCGCTCATGTTCCATTATAACTTTTAGAGTCATGAAGCCACATAGCATGGAAACAGACCCTTCACTCCAATTCATCCTCTCTGGTCAAGTTGCCTAACCGAGCTGGTCCCACTTGCCTGTGCCTGGCCTATATCCCTCCAAACCTTTACTATTCATGTACCTGCCCAACTATCTATTAAATGTCATAATGATACACACCACTACCAGTTGCTCTGGCAGCTCATTCTATAGAAGTAGAAAAAGTTGCTTCTCTGATCCCTTTAAAATCTTTACCCTCTTACTACAAACCTATGCTGTTTAATTTTAGACTCCCCATACCCTGGGGAAAGGACTGGGATAAATCACTTTTTTTTAATCCCCCTCACGATTTTATAAATCTCTCTATAGTCTTCCTCAGCCTCCCACCATCCGGTGAAAAATGAGCCAACCTATCCAGGCTCCCCTTATGCCTCAAACTTCCAGATCTGGTAACATCTCGTAATATTTTCTGCATCTTTTCCAGTTTATTGACATCCTATAGTGATTTAATTGGTGGAAGTCAAACCAGAGCAGGATGTTCACAATGAACAATAGGGGCCTTGCGAGTGTGGTACAGCAGAGGGATCTAGGAGTACAAGTACAAATACTCAACATGGTGACACACTCAAATGCTTTCGAAACAAGTAGTTTATTTCTATCAGGTTTGAGACTCAGCAAAAATATTTCCCTCTAATCCTACTGCCTATGACAAATCTATGCCCCAAGTATTGATTTCTAGTAATTGACCTCTTTGCTGACAAAGTTAAGTCCATCTTATTCACTTTTTTCAATCTGTTATTTTTTTTGTATCCTCTAGTAGTCCAAAATAATCTCAGCGGAACAATTTCTCTGCCCCAGGCAACATCTTCGTAGATCTTCTCTGTCAAATGTCCCATAGCCTACCCCAGAAAACTAAAGCTGTACACTGCACTCTAGCTGAAGCCTAACAAGTGGTTTTCACATTTACAGCATGAAATCCCAGCTCTTATATTCAGTGTCTTGTCTAATCAATGATTCTGTATCCCCCTTAATCATCATTTTCATTGTCGCACTACATTCTACTCAGGCAGCACAGTGACACAGCAGTAGAGTTGCTGCGTAACAGTGCCAGAGGCCTGGGTTCAATCCTGACTGCGGGTGCTGTCTGTACGAGTTTGTACATTCTTCCTGTGAACATCTGGGTTTTCCCCGGGTGCTCCGGTTTCCTCCCATATTCCAAAGACATGCAGGTTAGTAGTTTAGTATTGGCTTCTGTAAATTGCTCCTTGTTTGTAGGATAGAACTGGTGTAAGGGTGATCGCTGGTAGATGCCGAGAGGCCCGTTTCCAAACTGAATCTGTAAACTAAATATCGAAATACACGCTCCCGAACCCCTTGTCCACAACCCATCTCTGAATCCTACCATTTATTTTGCATTGCCTTTCTTGATTCCTCTGTCCAAATACAATCTCTAAAAATCTCCATAATGAAATCCTTTTTATCACTTTATGCAAGGTTTCAACCTAAAACCTCTCTCCCAGCAGCTTGTTCTTTGCTCCAGATTCTAGCATCTGTAGTCTCATGTCTTTACCATGCACTGATCATCCGATATTCTCCAGCTTTCTTTCTTGTTAACCAACAAACATTTTTTTTTCCTTAATGGAACTTAAAATGCAAATGGTCTAGATTCTGCAATCCGCTCTTTCTCTTGGAGGAGCATGCTTGCTGACTCATCACATTTATCCTGGAATGCTTCCCACTGCTCTATTTTTGTGTTTCTTGTCGCATTTTTAAAAGCAAATCTGTTTTGGAAAATTGGCCAGTCCCCTAAATGATCATTTTCACTCAAAGTCTACTTCTCCTTTTCCGTAAATCACATACTTTGAGTTAAGTTTTGATCACAACCACAATGGTGGTGTAGCGGTAGAGTTGCAGACTTACAGCGCCAGAGACCCGGGTTTGATCCTGACTCTGGGGGCTGTCTGTATGGAGATTGTATGTTCTCCCTGTTACCTGCGTGGGTTTCCCCTGGAAATTCTGATTTCCTCCCATACTCCAAAGACGTACAGGTTTGTCGGCTAATCGGTTTGGTAAAATTGTAAATCGTCCCTAGTGTGTGTAGGATAGTGTTATTGTGTGGAGACCACTGGTTGGCATGCATTCGGCGGGCCGAGGGGCTTGTTTCTGCACCGTATTACAACTAAAGTAAAACCACCAAAATATCCTCACTCCCATGATCCATAATTCCAGTTACATTCCTCAAAACTAAATGTAGAACTCCATCCTCTCATGGTGGTCCTGTCATACACTGGCTTAAAGGTTCCCCTGAAAGCACAACGAGAATTCTGTACCTTATGTCCAGTGTTTATTGATTCAATTGATTTATTAGGTAGCAATAAACCTACAGTATAATGGTTTT
Source organism: Raja brachyura (assembly GCA_963514005.1). Next base: position 97,405,424 of record OY740785.1, on the reverse strand, counting down.
TACTTCTCAGATATACATCCACATATATGTGTGTGTGTGTGTGTGTGTGTGCGTGCGTGCATATATATATACATATATATATATATATATACGCACCTCCCGCTTTGCCATTTTTTTGGTCAAAAACATACAGCCAGTAGTGTGACTGTTCACTTCTTGTCATTAAAATGCTTCATTTAAAGATCCTTCTAGTATCTAGGGGTCATGGACGACTATTTTACGCACTACCAGACTGGGAATAAATAGATGTTGGACTTCACAAGGGGATATTGGGAGTGGTGAACAGAAGGTTTAACGAGCAGGTCATAGAGCACATTGAAGGAAGAAAGGCATGAGGAAAGGTTCAGAGAGGCAATTCCAAAAGGTATGATTTTCGCACCCGAGGCAAGCCTTTCAATATTGGAGCAAAGGAAATTGGGTCTGTGCATAAGGCTAGAATTGGAGAAAGGTTAAGATCACAGATGGTTCAAAGTTGCAGAAGGGTGCAAAGCAGGGGTAGTTTGGTAGCTGGAAGAGAGAATATAGAGAGAGGGAGGGTTATCAGGCCAGAAGGAGTTATAGAGACAGGGACAACTGGGTAAAGAGTTACTGAGAGGAAAGGTCCAGGGGCTGGAGGGGCTATTGAGAGAGGTAGTGTAGGGCTAGAGGGGCTTGTGCAGATGGAGGAGTGCAAAGCTGGAGGGGGTTTCAGGGAGAGGGAGAAGTGCAGAGCTGGAGGGGTTATAGAGAGGGAACGAGGTAGGAGATTAAAGGGAGATGGAAGCATGTAGGGGTGGAGGAGACTGCAGAGGTGGTGGGGTGAATTCCTTATTGAACACAGTATAACATTTTAAAATTTGATTAGCCGGGTGATGCCTGGGTGTAAAACACCACTGACTCTCAGTGTAAAATGCAGAAGGTTAGTCTTCCAAGCGATGCATGAAATGGTGGATAGGCTGTCCATTCACATTAGTCATGCCCCATAAAATCAAGAAATCAGATGATGTATAGCTTAGTAATTGTCCTTTCCTGACGCCGTGCCCATATCTCTGTACTCAGGAAGATCAGGATTGCAGATGAAATGCCTGTGTGAATTCCGAAGAGTGCTATGTAATTATCCTGGAAGCCTCAGTGACAGCAGAGAAACCTTGCTGAAACCATCACGGTGCCTTGTTTTCCTGAAAGGATGCAGCTTTCTGTGCTGCACATTTGAGGCGTATATTCTGCAACCATCCCGTTCCTGGTTCCATTGTCATCTGATAATAACAATCTGTCAGCTCCTAATGGGAGCAGATCAAAGGCTCCCAGCACCTGGGACAGTCACACAATTCAAATAAAAAGCAGCATCACGGGCAGTGCCGATTTCTGGTAGCGTGAAAGGGTCTAATTAATTTGTTTGCTGCCTTTTTCGGAGAATTTCAACATTACAAAGCTAAGAGCTGGCTTTAAAATCTCATTATTTAGTCTTTTTTAAACAGCCGGGCAGGGTTAATGAGGCGTTCTGAAATGCTATTGAGATTATTTTCTCACCATGCTCAATTGCCTGGTGGGTGTACCATTATATTAAAATGTCTGCATGGAGCCGTAGCTTGATGTAGGATATATGATCATGAGTAATATATCATTAAATGCTGTGTCATTACCATCCAAACAAGAGAGGGAATGAACCCTGTGAATCACTGGTCCTCCTGCTCTTTGTATCGAACACAGCTGTCAGTTTTGCTTTCTGTCTCTGGCCACCTTTTGGTTTGACAATCCCTCAGGATCACTTTGCAATGTCCAGCGGTTAAAGATTCATCGCCTTGACCCACTGCTAAGAACTAACACCCAAGAGCAAAATTGTATGGTCATTAAAAAATGTTTTGTCCTCATTTCACTTCGAACATTCCTGATTGTGAATTATATAACCAGTTGAAATGGGGAAATAAGGCTTCATAACTTAGTCACGTGAGGATATAGATACAGGGAAAATAGGTGCAGGAGGAGGCCATTTGGCCCTTCGAGCCAGCACCGCCATTCAATATGATCATGGCTGATCATCCAAAATCAGTACCTCGTTCCTGCTTATCCCCAATATCCCTTGATTCCGTTAGCCCTAAGAAATAAATATAACTCGTTCTTGAAAACATCCAGTGAATTGGCCTCCACTGCTTTCTGTTGCAGAGAATTCCAAAGATTCACAACTCTCTGTAAGAATACTGTAATTACACTGAGCCCAGACAATCAAACCATCCTGTGGTTAATAATGAAGGTGGTACAGTGGCGCACCAGGTAGTGCCACTGCCTCATAGTTCCAGCATCCTGGGCCCAATCCTGATCTCTAGTGCTGACTGTTTAGAGTTTGCATGTTCTACCTGTGGCATGTGGGTGTTTTCATTTCCTCTCCCTTCCAGAAGACTTGCAGGTCGGTAAGTTAACTGGCCACTGGAGATTGCCCCTGCTCTGTTGGTGAGGGGTATACTCTGGGGGGGGGGGGGGAGTTCATGAGAACACAGGGAAAATAAAATGGGATTACTTTAAGATTAATAAATTGATGGTCAGCTTGGACTCTCTGGACCGAATGTCCTGTTTCTCTGCTGTGTCTCTCCATGAATCTATGACTAATTCAGCCATAAATACTGCAATATGGAGGAGCAGCCATCGGTGGAGAGTTAGAGGAGGTAGAGAGGGTCACGAGGAATGAGGAGAATCTTTGAGGCTTTTTGGAGGTTGGGAGTTGAAACATTTCAATGGGTGGATGGTGGTGGTATGTGAGGTAGAGATCAAGTTGATGCATAAAAGATGCCAGTATTGGTGAATAGGAAATAGGCTGGAGTTACTATACTGAAAAATGATGGGCAGGTAAAGACCAGATGGTGAATGTGATTATTTATAATGCATTACGCATCCTATCAAGAGACTGCTCATCATCTCTGTCACTCAGTCTCCTGGGAAAGGCAGAACTCCAGCAAATTACAAGTAACGCCTCTGGACCAGCTCTGGTCCTTGCTGTCCACCTAGGCGATTGAAACTGATCCAAGAGACCATACTCGGGTCCAAGCGTTCTCAAACACAAGCATATTCTCAGGAAATGATGGGGTTTGAACAGTTTAATGCTGATTCTCTCATATCTCCATTCCCAGTCAATCCACAGAATGACTATCCGCTGTTTTACCCACAGACCGTGTCAAGAGTATTATATACTTCTACATTTGCTTCAGAAATTGACACTTACCTTCATTCTGTCCATACAAGCTTCCATCTTCAGCTGCTCCACTGCTTTCCTGGCCTGAGATATACTGGCTGTGCTGTTGCTCGACATCTTCCCTGTCACCCTGCAAACCTTGAAAATCAAATGTCCTGAAGTTTGTGGGTGTAACATATTGAGCTGACAATAACTAAGCATCATTCTGCAAAAACGTACACAGGAAAACCATCACTGATACATTTTTTAAAAATTTAGTAAAGCTTGGGACTCTCCACACATGTGTGGCATTTACTGCCAATTATGAATTGCCCTCCGATTCAAAGTGGTTGCTTTGAACCACTATAGCTATTTGTTGCAACGATAGGGCTTGAAAAAACCTGTTCATTGGAAAGTTTGGATTCCATTGGACTTGATCAAGAAGGTAGATTTTAAGCAGCATCTTGAAAGAAAGAAAAAGGTTGAACGTTGAAGAGGTTTTTAGGGCAAGAATTCCAGAGCCAGGAACTTTGGTATCAACATGTTAAATTTGAGAATGATACAGAGCACCATTTCCCAAACCTAGCAGGTTAGAAGGGTTGTAGAGCTCGAAATATGAAGCCAGGTGAAGGGCTGTAGTTGGAAGGAGATGGAGGGTGTGTGGGGGAGAATGGGGAAAGGGATGAGGGACTGTGGGAGAGATGGGCACACATCTAGATGGGGCAGAGGGAAGAGCATAGGAAAAGGGGGAGGGGTGCGTTTGTTGGTTATTCGCCAGGAGGTGGGCGATGTTCTTCATGGTGACACAGAAATCAGAGTTGAAACCAGCCACATGCTAAACACAACAGATTTTCAGAGAGACAGTGCTATCCGCAGAAGCACAGGTAATGCCAAATGGGACCCTTTGCAACAAACGAACAGAACAATGAGTAAGCTAATTATGACAGGTATAATCCCCCCCTCTGATCAGAGGGTGTAGGGTGCAGTGCCGGCAACTGGTGCTTCAGTAAGAACCTCAAGCATGAAGAATTGATGGCTATACCTCTACCTTTTGCTCCCATGACCATAAAAGCTACTCGTCCTGTAGGATCATCTGTTCTTTCAATTAGTTTAGTTTCGAGATATAGCATGGAAACAGGCCCTTCGACCATCGATCACCTGTTCTATGTTATCTCACCTACACATCCATTCCACTAGGGGCGATTTTTTTACTGATGCCACTTAACCTACAAACCCGCACGGCTTTGGGATGTGGAGGAAACGAGAGCACCCTGAAGAATATACACGGTCAGAGAGAGAACATACAAACTCCACACAAACAGCACACAAGGTCGGGATGGGACCAGGGTCTCTGGAGCTGTGCGGCAGCAGCTCTACCAGCTGCGCCACTGTGCAACCCAGTGAAGGTTGTTAGAGCCAATAGCAGGAGGTTTAGGGTTACACAAAAAGCTGGAGAAACTCAGCGGGTGCAGCAGCATCTAAAAGCGAAGGAGATAGGCGACGTTTCGGGTCGAGGCCCTTCTTCAGCAGGAGGTTTATCACTGCTTGTCAGACTTTTCAATTGTCTGTAAATCCATCTTTTACTTTACACTATTCCCCAAGGGAAGAGCCAAATATAATGATATATATATATATGAAACATCTTCATTGGTCCTTTACCCGATGCTCTCTGGGTAGTACAGTTTTACAGTGGTAATGTTCCACACCCAGTGAATCAACCTAAACCTCAAGACTGAGATTTTAAAAAAAACTTAAAGATGCTGAGAATCTGAAACAGAAACAAAAAATGCTGGAAACACTGTGGAGAGTAGAGGTCCAAGACCTTTCAAAGCAGGTCTTTACAAGGGGTCTGTCCTTGCAACATTAACTGTTCTGCTTTCTGCAGATGCAGCCTGACATGAGGTTTGATTTATCTAATTTTGCTGGACACACATCGTTTTTTCCACCTACATCTGCAACCACAGAAGTTCCAGCAAGCAATAAATATTTTCTGTCTGGGGCGGTATACATTAACAAAGCTTTTAAACAATCTTTCCACTTGCATTCTAAAATGAAAGCAGAAAATTCTGCAAATACTCGGGCTGCATTGGGAGCAAGAGAAACCAAGCTATTGTTTCACATCTGAGATTAGGAAGGAGATAGAAGCTTGTTAATGTGCAGGGTGGGTGATAAACTGGGGTGACCGTGGGGATAAACTGCAAACAGGTCCATGAGTGAATGGAAGCAGTTGAAGGGTAAGAACATAGACAGAATGAGGAAGTTGTAAATGGCAGCACAGGAAGACCAGATTCTCATTCTCTCTGGGATGGGGGACATGCCCAGCCTGACCAGCCAGGCTTCTTCCCCTGCTCTGCATTTTACAACCTTCCCATCCAGCATGCCCAGTCCCATAACAACCCCTCAGTCCCGATGCAGAGTGTCGACATAAAATGTTGACAATTCTTTTCTCCGCTGGGGTTGCTTAACCTGCTGAGGTCCCCCAGGAGTTTATTTTATGCTCCAGATTCCATTATTTGCAGTGTCTTGCATCTATAAATTCTTTTGTCTATGTTCCCAATCTCTAACTGCTGCCACTCACTTGCTGCCCAGATACCATCGTTTAAGCTCACCCCCATGGTCACCCCGGTTTTATCCCATGAGAGGCCTCCCCCCCCCTCCCACCTCATAAGCATCTTTTATCTTCTTCAAAATGGTGTTGCTGCCTCAGTACTGGGCTGGATCCGGATCCTGTTCTTCGGTGCTGTCAGTGTGGAATTTGTATGTTCTCCCAGTGACTGCGTGGGTTTTCGCCCACATCCCAAAGACACGCAGATTCGTAGGTTCATTGGATGTAATTTCCCCTAATGTGTATGGTGTGCAGGAGAAAGTGGGATAACAGAGATCAAGTGCAAACAGATAATCGATGGTCAGTGTGCACTCGGTGGGCTACAGGGCCTGATTCTATGTATCTCTAAACTAAACAAAGTTGGTTCAGGGGGACTAAATGAGACCAAGGCTAAATTGGAACATGAATACAGCTGTGGATATAAAATCAAGGGGATATAAGCAAGCTAAAGTGAGTGCACAACCATTTGGAAGGTGAAATATGACATGAAAAATTATACGGTTATCCATAAACAGAAATGCCGTGTTATTATTTTTTAAATGGTGAGAGAGTGACAAGTCTTGATGACTACAAGTCACCTGGCACGCAAATGGAATAAGTCAACAGGAAGGCAAATTATCCTGGAGGATGTGAGTCCCGGAATAAAACTGGTTGACACCAATTATACATACAAGAGTGACCACACCTGCAGTTCTGGGCACATTGTTTTGTATGATTAAAAGATATACTTGCTATAAAAGGGTGCATCAGCTTGATTGATTGGATACCGGGCCTGTCATAAGAGATGAGAATGAGAGGACATGGAATGCTTTCACCAGTGGGAATATTTAGGAAAGAGACCATTATTCTCCAAAGAGGCAACGTCAATTAAAAATACATAACATTTTAGGGTACTTGACAGGGCAACTGTGAGGAGGATGTTTCCCCTGCTGAAATATATCTAGAGCCAAGGCCATTCAGGGCTGCAAGGAAAAGAAGCACCACTTAAAGGAGCACAAAACTTTGAAATTCTCTACCCTGGAGGCGCAGTCTCCAGGGTAGAGAATAATTTTGATTATATTCAAAATGTCCAGATAGTAGGGCAATCAGGGATAGGGCAGGAAAAAATTGACCAAGATCTGGTTGAAGGAGTCCTCGGGATAGAATGGCATCTTCCTGTTCCTACTTCATACAGTTTCCAACTCAAAACACACCATTAATGGTGGTGGGAGATGAGGAAGGGTGGAGGAGCCTTGTGTGGACTATATAAAGACTAATACTGGGTCCAGCACAGTACCTCTGTGCTATCTAAATCTCAATCCAGCATCTTGGTTCACTGAAGCATTAGACTGTCAACCGGGGTGTTCACACACGATAAATGACACATTCACAAGGGAGTGGTCTGCGGAATGGTCTGAAACCTCGTCCCCAACAGTACATCTGCCGCAGATGTGCATCGAGGAGACAGGCAGACAGGTGAGACAGGATGTGCCGTGTGCGAATGTCCCACCAGAGACATTCAACCCCCTCAGCACCCTGCGGGAGGCAGAGGCTGGGGATGTGATAATTACTGTCAGCTCAAACATGCAGCAGAGATGTTCAAAGGAAACATCTGCATTCAATCCTGTTTCAGTCGTGAGAGGCAATTAGCACCACAGGGAGGAGAAGTGAGCGAGGGGGAGAATCACTCGCTGGCATGTACCACTGCTGGAGTCCGTGACTCGCTTCGATTTTTAAAAAGAAATAACCCTTCATCAGTGCATCAAGAGCCGGCACCCTAAAGGTTTCCGTTGACATGGTGGGAAATTAGCTACAATTAGATTTTAAGCAGTTTCTCACAGCTCCCTGCAATGGATACCCGCTCACCCTCCCTCCACACAAACAGGAGACTTAACACAAAGTATAAAGACATGTTATTCAGCTTTCATTTGTAAACCAGCATCTTCAGTTGCTTGTACCTCCTTACTCAGCTTAGCTGTTAGTTCTCAGACATGCCTGGAAATTCTAAGTTAGATTAAATGGAAAATACCGAATAGTTAGCACAGAAACAAACCACTCAGTCCTCCTGCTCTCTCACAAGCCTCCTCTTACCCTACATTTCACCCCATCAATATACCACCTTTCTCATTCATGCACATTCACCCCCTTTTGGACATCCCATGCCTCATGTCTCAGCACATCCATGGTACAAGCCCTCCAAAATAACCACTCTCTCCATAGAGACACCAAGGAATCACGAGCTACAAACAAACAAACTACGGTAGGAGCTCAGCGGGTCAAGCAGTCCTCTCCCTCCCTCAATGATCTGTGTACATCCTTCACCCCTCCTTGGTTCCCCACTACCCACTAACCCCAATCTTACCACTACCCCTTTCGTGTTGATACCGTTAATCTTCCCTTTCCACTCGCAGTCCTGATGCAGGGTTGGCAATTCCTTCCCCCCTCCCTCACAGATGCTGCTTGATCCTCTGAGTTCCTCCAGCAGATTGACTGTTGCTCCACTCTTCACAGTGATGTGCTCCTAAAGGATTCTTCAAAGGGGGAGAGATAGCAACCAGGAGCAGGAATTAGGAACCTCCTTGGATCCGGAGCTTATACATCATTTATTGACTACTCCAGCCTGGTTGATGACCTTTTCTGCTGATTTTATAAAGACATGATTCAAAGACTGGAGCGTTATATATTCATAAAGACAAAACATCGCTAAACAATGAACAAGCTGGCACGCAGAAATGCTGAGATGAACTGAACCATGCATTTTATCAGTGGGAAAAACTATGAATTAATGGCTTGTGTTGAAGACCCTTACTGGAGACTTGATCATATAACCTCGGCTGGCATTTCACTGCAGTATTGAGGGAATTCTACACTACCAAGGATGCCAGCTCCAAAGTGAGACGTTGAACTGGGGCCCTCTCTACCTGGTCAGGGGGACGATCCCATGGCCGCAATAAAACTCATTATTGGGGGGGGGGGGGGGAGGAGTTCTCCCAACTGCCCTGAACATTAACTACTTCTCAAACACCAACACTCAATTATTTGATCATTACCACGTTAAATTGTCTTAGCTACACAAATTGGCAGCTCAGTTTTCTGCATTACAAAGCCGACCATACTTTAGTAGTATTTAATTGGATACAAACACTAAGGTCTTCAGGAAGAGGGTAAACCACAGAGCAGAAATAGGCCACAAAGTCTCTCCAGTCTGCTGCACTATCCAGAAAAGTGTGATCTTGGCCAAAACCCCACATACTTGCTTGTCCCCAGCTATCATTAATTCCAGCCTAGAGTACATTCAATGGCTCCATCTCCACAGCTTTCTGGGGCAGAGAATTCTAAACAATTGATTCTTCTTCAAGAAGAAACTCTGCTTCATCTTCATCATAAAGGGGCAGACTCCTCATCCTGAAACTATGCCCCCCCTTCATATTCAACTATGAAGGGAAATGGCATCCACCTTCCCTTTAGAATCCAACATGCTTCATAAGATTATCTCTTTCTTCTAAACTCCTCAGTACAGGTCCAACCTGCTCAACCTTTCCTCACAAGACAATCCCATCATCTGGAATCAATGTGTTGGGCCTTTTCTGAACTACCCCCAATTCAAGTGCATTCTTTCTTCAGTACATAGAACAAAGAACAGTCCCACTAACTAATCGCCTCTGCCCGTAGACCAAAATCAAAATCCTACAGTCTCACCAATACACAGTACAATTTTAGTTAGACCCACCTACTTCATTCCCATTGCAATAAAGACCTACATGCTTCACCTGAATGCTGACCTGATGTGCTACAAGAATGAAGCCAGATCTCACTCTACCACAAACCTCTGTAGTTCCTCCATTTAAATAATGTCATGCCTTTCTATTCTTCTTACTAAAGTGGATGTTACACTCCATCTGCCAAATTTCCATGTTCATAAGTGATAGAGCAGAATTAGGCCATTCAGCTCATCAAGTCTACTCCGCCATTCAATCATGGCTGATCTATCTTCCCTTCTTAACCCCATTCTCCCGCCTTCTCCCCATAGCTCCTGACACCAACTTACAATAGGTGCAGGAGTAGGCCATTCGGCCCTTCGAGCCAGCACTGCCATTCAACGTGATCATCCCCAATCAGTACCCCGCTCCTGCTTTCTCCCCATATCCCCTGACTCCGCTATCTTTAAGAGCCCTAATTAGCACTCTCTTGAAAGTATCCAGAGAACCAGCCTCCACCACCGGCAGATAATTCCACAGACTCACAACTCTATGTGTGAAAAAGTTTTTCCCCATTTCCATTCTAAATAGCTTACCCCTTATTGTTAAACTGTGTCCGCTGGTTCTGGACTCCCCCAACATCGGGAACATGTTTCCTGCCTCTAACGTGTCCAAACCTTTAACAATCTTATATGTTTCAATAAGCTTAATCTTGCTGCATCCCTCTGCTGACTCTTTATGACTTTGTCACAATATACTTTCTCACCCATCTCCATTTCATCGACAAATACGGCTTCAATACTTTCAGACCCTTCAACTAGGTCATTACTGTCGAATGAAAAAGGTCAAGTCCTAACACTGATCCATGTCGCATCCCAATGTTTGTAACCTGAAAATGTTTATCCCAGCTCTCGACTTATTAAAGTCTATCAACCTGTGACCATTTATATAAACCCCAGTGGTTAATGGGTGCAGAAATGCCTTTGAGTTTTACCTTACTGATTACCTTCTAGAAATACAAAATATGTCCACTGTTTCTCTTTTATTCATACTGTTCAAAAATCTCTCTAAAAACACACATCCAACATAATTTATCTTTCAAAGGGACAGAGGATATCTATCTGAAGACATCTAAAATAGGTTTGGATGTGTGATATACAGCACAAAAATGGGATGGGAAGGGAAGGGGGGGGGGGGGGGTGAATGGAGTCAGCACAGGATCCCAAGTTTTATGAACAAGGCTAATAAATTCCAGGCACAAGAGATAATATACCAATGTTAAAAGGCCAGAACTAAAAGCCATCTTCAAGCCATAAGCCCTGATTCCACTCTCTTGCTGGCTACCATTTTAGACTGAACTCCACTCTATTATGGCACCCAATTTATCCTCAAGCTGAGATTTATGTGCCACAGGCTCTCTACCATCAATATCACATACTTTTGCACGTAAACTTGGCTCATCCTGGCCCACCTCAGTCCATCTCCAACGATTCATCGTTCATGCCTATGAGTACTTCTGGACAAGATTATTCCAATCTGTCCTGTCCGCATCTGCCACTATCTGTAAGCCTGCACCCATCCAATCCAGCTGCCCAAATCTTAACTCACACCAAATTCTGTCCACCTATCACGTCTGTGTTTTTGCAGGCCCCCAGTTTCCATCACTTTATCTTTGGTCACTATGCTTTTGTACCGAGTGGTATATCCTCATGACACCCATCTACCCTTCTCTCCTCCATATACAATACTTAAAACCTAACTCTGGCTAGGGTATTGATATTCCATCACAGTGAGGAATGTGGAGGAGTCACTGTGGTGGATGTTTATGTTAAAATGTATTTTGTGTGTATTTGTACGACTGACTTGGCAAATTAAATTCCTCGTACGTTGCAAAACATATTTGGCCAACAAAGTATTATTGTATATCTCATCAAATGGTTCATGTTCAAATTTCCTTTCATTACTTTCCTGTAAAATGTGCAATAAACGGTGGCTTTACCAGCCACACCCACGTCCCGGAAAAAATGAATTACAAAAGATTATTATCAATTGAATGGTTTTGAGATGACAGAAACTGGGACTACACTACAACATTTCACAGATGTGTCAAAAAGTTAAATAGTAAATCTCCATCCCCACCGCTGGAAGATCCTTCACGGGGTGGAATCCATTTAATACTACGTCCAGAAGACGGAGGGAAGGGGGGAGTTTGATTTCACAGATCAAATATGAAGTTTGCATCTATAATAGCTTTTCAAGGAATCGCATCGATTTGCAGGACGGCACCCGGACATTGATACTACTTCTTTCAGTTTCCTCCAGACCAGCCAAAGCTCTGGGGCGCGCCCATCGCCGCGGGAATTCTCGCCTCATCTTCAGCCTCGCCCTCCCTCCCACCTTGGTCCACATAAGATTTTTTTTTGTGTGTTTGCAGTCAGTGGTGAAATTCAGTACAGCACGGGGAGGAGTGGAGACAGCAGGGGCTGTGGCAACGTGGGCTTTGTGTGTGTGTGTGTGGGCGGGAGATGAGATAGAGAGAGAGAGACAGAGGCCACGGCGAGCAAAACCCGACAGCGGAAGGCCAGGAAAGGTGAATTTAAAGAAGGGGTAAAATCCATTGTTGGTAATAAAACATGTTGGGGTGGGTCCACTGGTGGAAAATGCAACAAACTTACAAGCGAGGAGCGTGGGGAGGAGACGAGTTGCGGCTGGACTCTACCCCAAGAAGCAGGAACACATTTCCTCTCCTCACCAGATTAAAGCGAGTACTGGGTCTACCCTCTCCACAGACCCCCTCATCCACACCGTTCCCAGGTGGAGGGGAATGATGGCTAAGAGATGGGTCAAAGGGCTGGACATATTTAACATCAAACCAAACTGTGCACCGATTCCCCCCTCCTTCTCCCCCTGCGCCCCTTCCTTTCTCCATCCCGCTACTCTCTCTGTCCCCTTCCTTCCTCTTTTCCGCTCACCTTTCTTCTTCTCTATTTCCCGTCCCTCCCCCCTCTCTCTCCCTCCCGTCTCTCCATTCCCCCTCTCTCCCTTTCTTCTCTTTCTTTCCCCTCCCTTCCCTTCTCTCTTCCTTCCCTCTTTCCCCCTTCCCTCTTTCCCCTTCTCCCCTTCCCCTCCTCTCCCAAAGGCTCCTCACCCACTCCGTTCCCATGCAGAGGGCAACAATGGCCAATAAAAGAGTCTAAAGGGTTGACTGCAGCTGCAAACTGGCGAAGCGACCATAACATGTCCACTAAAGGGGGGGGGGGGGGGGAGGGACGGGATCACCCTGCCACCAGCCTCGAGTGTGGGCGATCTCTTCCACTTGCTGCCCGTCCCCTTTCCCCACTCCCCCACACACAGGGCGAGGTGAGGGGGATCCGTGTCCACTGCCTCTGCCTCCACCCACAGCGGACGGAGGCAGACGATCCTTACCCCGATCCTCGGTTGGTGCTGCTTCCCTCAACTCACGCCGCCGGCTCCCAAATCCGCTCCGCTCCGCTCTCTCGCACCGTGGGAGCAGCTGCCTCAGACCCCGCCCGGCATGGTCGCGGAGCCCAGGCTACATCAACATGCTGGGCTGGCGACCGTCACTCCGGAGTCGCCAGGGCCCTACGATCCCTCCCTTCTCCTCTCCTCTCCTCACTTGCCGGGGGTATTCCCAGAGCTTTCCCGGTCAGCCTGCGTCCAACGCCCAGATCCTCGCAAGTGGAAGAGGGGAGTAGGAGGAGGCGGGGGAGGGAAGTTCCTCTTCAGAGAATGTGCCAACCGTGTCGGGGAGGGGAGCGGAGACGGGCAGCACCAAGCGCCCACTCCAGGTCTTGCAGCCGCACTATTTGACGTGACGGGTGGGCGAGGTTTATTTTGCACAAGCGGAGCCCCCTGCCCTGTGTACGGGGTGGAGGGATTGAAGTATTGCAATCTCTGCCAGGCTTTGCATTGCATAATATTCCCTGTCCAGGCACAGCTTTCGCCCACTTCCCTCTTTAGTGGATCTAACTCAAAGTAATGGATATTTTTCAGCCTCGATCCTCTTTTTTTTGGGGGGGGGGGGGGGGGGTGTTGGATTCTCGCTTGAGATCCGCCCGCAAAACCAACTCGCGCCTTTAAGGTACAGCAAAAACTCGTTCGCCAAACTGAATCCCGCCTTTCACAATCCATTGAGCTTTGTACTGGCAACCACAATAAATAAACCGTCCCACGATTTATACCGCCACCCAGGAGTGGCCCATGAATCTTTCAAGGGGTTGCTGGTTCCAACATTTTCTGCAAGACATCCGCCCTCATTCCAGCTCCCAGACACACATCGTGTTTTCAGTCACATTCACTTGCCACACCACCATTTTGATACTAGATTAATTCATGCCAAGAATGTGCTTTATAAGTTAAAATCCAACGCAGAGTTACAGCCACGGCTGAGAACTCCCAGGTTACATCAGACTTGCACATAGCATAACACGCAGTTGTTCAGTGCAGGTTTGCAGAGGCATTCCACTAGCTGGAATTGCCCCAGTCACTGCAGCCGTGTCGGTTCTGACTGCCACGAGCAAGTCACCCGGGAGGGCAGCGCAGCGGCATAACTAATTGTTGCGAGGGCGGCAAGGTCTGCGTTTCCTGGAAAAGAACAGGGACTCTGACCTGAAATATTAATTTTGATTCATTTTCTACAGACAGGTCCTTCCTGACCTGCTGAGTGGTTGTGGCACTTAAAAAAATATATATTTCTAGGTTTCCTGATCAGGTAAGACCCAGGAAGGAAATCAGGCATAGGTTCATACGCAAAAAGGATAAAGTGCTGGAGTAACTCACGGGTCAGACAATATCTCTGGGGAACATGGAAGGTGACGTTTTGGGTCGACACCCTTATTCAGGCTGAGAGGGGAGGGGGTCGACACAGGTAAGGGGGGATTTTTTGACAGGCAGATGGTTGGAACAAAGGCCAGAGATGAAAACAGCAGGAGTGAGACAAGTTTGGAACATGATCGAGCTGGAAAGTCACGTTTTAATTTTGTTTCACATCCCACCCAGGCAGTACTACAACGCATCTTTTTTGTCCCTAGTCCCACACCCCTCATCCTCCCCCGTACATTCCACTTAATCAGCTCACTCACCCATTCTCATCCCAGACCCATACTCCCAGCCAACACACCACACACCCCAATTATCAAGTTATTTGCTTTGTCCCACTTACTCATCCTCACAATACCCCATCCTCTACTTTCCATCCCCAATTCCACCTTTCCACTACTTCCCAAGCCCCCCATCCTCTGATCTTCCCAGTACCCTCCTCATCCAAATCACTCCTCTTGGCTACCCTATAATCATCCCCATCTTCTCATTCTGTCCACCTTCCCCTCCATTAACCCCTATTCCTACCACCTCACCCTCTCCATTTGTCCCACACCATCATGCCTCACATTAATTCTTATCCCTCCGCAACTTCCAAATTCCCCCCCCCCCCCCCCCGATTCCCACACTCCCTCTACCTCTGCTCTCCAGCTCAGGGCTCAAACCTTTATATTTCAAGATTCTCCTGTGTGGCAAAAACAAGTTTTTCCCCATTAAAATGTCCAGTACAATATGAAATTATTGGCAGCTTGATTGTGAATACTATGGTGCAAATAGGCTGGTAAAATGGTGCAGTACTTAATGGTACTTTCTTCAATACATGGCATCCAAGAAATAATACCCACAAGCCAAGGGCGCATGCAGATTTTTGGAAGTATGACTATGTGGTTAAATAATTGAGCTAGGAACTCTGTCTCAGACACAATCTAGAAACCAGTTCAAATTCTACCATGGCAGCTGTGGAAATGAACATACAGTTCATAATCTGGGCTAACATCAGTAATGATGACCATAAAATTATTAGCCATTAAAAACAAACTCACCTGGTTTACTATCCACTCTTGGAGAGGAATCTGGCCATCTTTACAATGGGCCTCAGGGTCTCCCGGCAATCTACAAATGCCACAATGATTGTCCAGAGGCTTCTTAAACATTGCCAGAGTACCTGTCTCCACCAAGGAGTCATAGATTGGTACAGTGTGGAAACAGGCCTTTTGGCCCAACTCGCCCACACCGCCAACAATGTCCAAGCAACACTCGTCCCACTTGCCTGCGCTTGGTCCATATCCCTCCAACCCTATCCTATCCATGCACCTGTCTAACTGTTTCTTAAACAATGGGATAGTCCCAGCCTTAACTACCTCTTCTGGCAGCTTGTTCCACACACCCACCATCCTTTGTGTGACCCCTCGGATTCCTATTAAATCTTTTCCCCTTCACCTTGAACCTATGTCCTCGGTTCCCCTATTCTGGGCAAAAGACTCTGTGTATCTACCCGATTTATTCCCCTCATGATTTTATATACTTACAAGATCTCCCCTCATCCTCCTGCTCTCCATGGAATAGAGACCCAGCCTATTCACCCCCTCCCTATAGCTCACACCCTCTAGTCCTGGCAACATCCTGTTAAATCTTTTCTGAACCCTTTCAAACTTGACAATATATTTCCTATAACATGGTGCCCAGAACTGAACACAATATTCTAAATGCGGTCTCACCAATGTCTTATACAACTGCAACATGACCTCCCAACTTCTATACTCAATGCTCTGACTGATGAAGGCCAAAGTGCCAAAATATTTTTTGACTATCTTATCTACCTGCGACACGACCTTCAAGGAACCATGCGCCTGTACCCTTGATCCCTCTGCTCTACAACACCACCAAGAGGCCTACCATTTATTGTGTACTTCCTGCCCTTGTTCGACATCCCAAAACCTCACAATTTTTTGTATTAAATTCCATCAACCATTCCTCCGCCCATCTGGCCAATCGATCCAGATCCTGCTTCAATCTTTCACAACCATCTTCACTATCTGCAAAACCACTAACTTTTTGTATCAGCAAACTTGCTAATCTTGCCCTGTATGTTCTCATTCAACTCACTGATGTAGATGACAAATAGTAATGGGCCCAACACCAAACACTGAGGCACACCACTAGTCACAGGCCTCCAGTCCGAGAAGCAGCCTTCCACGGAGCCAGTTTGCTTTCCATTGAGCTATCTCTCCTTGGATCCCACGCGATTTAACCTTTCAGAGCAGCCTACCATGCGGAACTTTGTCGAACGCCTTACTGAAGTCCATGTACACAACATCTACAACTCTGCCCTCATTAACCTTTTTGGTCACGTCTTCAAAAAATGCAATCAGATTTGTGAGACACGACCTTCCACGTACAAAACCATGCTGACTATTCCTAATCAGCCCTTGCCCATCCAAATGACTATACCCGATCCCTCAGAATACCCTCCAGTAACTTACCACCTCAGATGTTAAGCTCACCGGCCTATAGTTCCCAGCATCTTGAAAAGAGCCACAACATTTGCCACCCTCCAGTCATCCAGCACCTCTCCTGTATTTGAGGGCGACATGTAAATTTCAACTAGTGCTCCCGCAATTTCCACTTTAGTTTCCCGCAATGTCCTCGGATATATCTGATCAGGTGCTGAGAATCTGTCTACCTTCAAACACGACAATACTTTCAGTACTTCTTCGATGGTAACCCTGACTGCTCTCAAGACACTTCCAGTGACTGCTCCAATTTCCTCCATCCTACTGTCTTTCTCCTTGGTAAATAGATCATTAGTACCTTGCCCATCTCATGTGGCTCCTTACAGAGGTGACCGCTTTGATTCCTGAGAGGTCCCACTCTCTCTCTAGTTACCCTTCTCCCCCTTATGTATTTATAAAATCTTTTGGAATTGTCCTTAATGGTACCCGCCAGAGCTATCTCCTGGCCCCCTTTTGCCCTTCTGATTTCCATTTTTAGTTTACTCCTTAATTCCCCAAACTCCTCCAGGGATGCATTTGATCCCAGCTGCCTATACCTGTCCCATGCATCCTTCTTGTGTTTAACTAATGTCTCAATTCCCCTCGTCAGCCAAGCTTCCTTACGTTTGCCTGCTTTGCTCTTCACTCTAACGAGGACAAACACGTCCTGAGCTTTCTTCAGTACACTTTTAAAAACATCCCACATAGCCGATGTTCCTTTCCCCTCAAATAACCTGCTCCTGTCAACTTGAGCGAGACCTTCTCTCATACCCTCAAAGTTGGCCTTACCCCAGTTGAGCATTTTAATATGTGGATCCTCTCCGTCCCTATCCATACCTATCTTAAACCTAATCGAACCATGTTCTCAGGCAGTGCCTACCAGATTACAACGATCCTCTGATTGACAATAATCTTCCTCAGATCCCCACTAAACCTCATATTCCTTAACTTAAAACTCTGCCCTCTGGTCTTAAGACACCCCTGCCATGGAGAAGGATTTCCTACAATCAAAACCTACCCCCCCCCCCCCCCCCCCCAACCCCCATTTCAGGGCACCATAATGTTTGGGACACAGCAATGTCATGTAAATGAAAGTAGTCATGTTTAGTATTTTGTTGCATTTCCTTTGCACGCAATGACTGCTTGAAGTCTGTGCTTCATGGACATCACCAGTTGCTGGGTGTCTTCTCTGGTGATGCTCTGCCAGGCCTGTATTGCCACCATCTTTAGCTTATGCTTGTTTTGGGGGCTAGTCCCCTTCAGTTTACTCTTCAGCATATATAAGGCATTCTCAATTGAGTATAGATCGGGTGATTGACGGGCACTCAAGGATTGACCATTTTTTAGCTTTGAAAAACTCCTTTGTTGCTTTAGCAGTATGTTTGGGATTATTGTCTTGCCGGTCAATGTGTTTTGAGGCATTTGTTTGAACTTGAGCAGATAGGATGTGTCTATACACTTCAGAATTCATTAAGCTACTACCATCAGCAGGTGTAACATCAATGACGATAAGTGAGCCAGTACCTTCAGCAGCCATACATGTCCAGGCCATAACACCCCCACCACCGTGTTTCACAGATGAGGTGGTATGCTTTGTATCTTGGGCACTTTCTTCTCTCCTCCATACTTTGCTCTTGCGATCACTCTAATATAAGTTAATCTTTGTCTCATCAGTCCACAAGACCTTTTTCCAGAAGTAGTTGCTCTTTTAAGTACTTCTTGGTAAATTGTAACCTGGCCAGCCTATTTTTGCGGCTAACCAGTGGTTTGCATCTTGCAGTGTAGCCTCTATATTTCTGTTCATTAAGTCTTCTGCGGACAGTGGCCATTGAGAAATCCATACCTGAATGCAGAAGAGTGTTTCCAATCTGTCGGACAGGTGTTTGTTGATTTTTCTTTATTATAGAGATAATTCTTCTGTAATCAGCTGTGGAGGTCTTCCTTGGCCCGACAGTCCCTTTGCAATTAGTAAGATCACCAGTGCTCTCTTTCTTCTTAATGATGTTCCAGACAGTTGATTTTGGTAAGCCTGAGGTTTGGCTGACGTCTCTAACAGTTTTATTGTTGTTTCTCAGTCTCATAATGGCTTCTTTGACTTTCATTGGCACAACTTTGGTCCTCATGTTGATAAACAGCAATAAAAGTTTCCAAAGGTGATGGAAAGACTGGAGGAAAGACTAGGTGCTGAGAGCTCTCTTATACCTGCATTAAGGAGGCATTTAAACACACCTGAGCAATTACAAAGACCTGTGAAGCCATGTGTCCCAAACATTATGGTGCCCTGAAAAGGGGGGACTATGTATAAACACAGCTGTATTTACGACATGGTGAAACCAAAATGTATAAACATACCCTTTAATAAAATCTGACAATGTGCATTTTAACCACATGTGACCTTTTTCTGTTACAAATATCAAATTATGGAGTACAAAGGCAAATAAATAAATGATGGTCCTTGTCCCAAACATTTTGGAAGGCACTGTATGTGTAGAAGAGCACAAATAATTTTAAGTGTGTTTTCAAGTCATGACCTTTGTTGATTTCAAACATGAATAAAATATTAATTAGATTAATGATTGATAGAAAGGTAGAATTCTCAGATTATAATTAATTTAATGTTCAAATATTCATCACAAATACTTTGTACAGATATATAAGGAATAAGTACAAAAGACAGCAAATGCTCACTTTCAAAGTTCGAGGAACACTGGTTTGTGAATGTTTAAATTAATAAGGTACATGTTTGCCAATTTTTATATATCAGGAAAACAATTGACAAACTAGGTCTTCAAAAAACTTGCAAAATGCACATTTTCTAACACTATTTTTAAATACGATTAAGGACAAACACAAAAATAAACCAACTTTCAGAGGGAAGTTGCAGTCAGGGTTTTGAATATGTGCCCTCCAGTTAAATAAGTGGTCATATATTAATCGCATGAGTGGGGAACAGCCTAACCATAAACAATCTAATTGACAACAGTATTGTGTCTTCAATAACGCCAACATAATTTTTGTTTTTGGATAGTTAGTTATTTGCACATCCACTCACTTTAAGACATAACATTTTTCCTTTCATGCAATCTGGCAAGCACCAGTTAAGCAAATCCTTTTCTCAATTTAGGGTCTGCCTAATGCTTAGTATAAAAAGTTACAATCTGAATCATATCAAATTATTACAAAGATTAATTTATTTTTGAGGAAAGACACGAGAAATG
The DNA here is from genome assembly GCA_963514005.1 of Raja brachyura. The sequence goes on along the minus strand of OY740785.1, from coordinate 97,385,451 downwards.
GCTGAACTTGCAGAGATGAATTGTAAACGTTCAAGGCAGATGTCGAGAGATGCTGCGTGCACAGACATTGTTTTAAGGTGCTTTAACATAGGTATTTCCATGCTATTTTATGTAAATTATTTCATTATTCTTGTACCTCAATAACCTGCTTGGTCTCATGCACATTGTATGTGAAATTTGGGAGAATCTCAAGTAGAAAATATTGCACTTTAAATCTAACAACGTGACACATTGCATAATTTACATCAAATTTAAATCGAAGTTACTGAGTTTTAGTCAGCTACAAACTGACAGTACTTAGAAGGACTGCATATGTGACAGAGTCAAGGAACAGGAAGATAGCAGACTACAATTATGAAATCTGCTCTATAGTATTGTTTTCCTGTTCCATCTTGTCCTGCTGATGGTGGGGTGGGAGGGGGGGGGGACCACCTGATCCTTTTATGGGTATTCTTTGCATTTGGAATATTTACATCTGGGGAGGGAACTCTTCTTTTTCCCCATCTTCCCCTCAGCCCCACCCCCAACCACAAGAGCACTGCGGGCTCCGTTCTTTGCACAGTGACTGGTACAAGCAAATCTGCAGGTAAGTATTCATCCAGCAGCATAACTGCTAAGGAAGGAAAAGAATATGGGGAGCTTCATCCGCTGTTGGTCTTTGCGACACCACGCTATCACGGTGCCGTCGATGTTTGCCGTGTAGAGGTGATGGCCATCACAGGAGAAGGTCAGACTGCATGAGAAAAGATTAAAACCATGTAAGTCAAAGGTACTTTTTTATCAAAATGTGGTAGCAAATTAGAAATTTTATTCACATCTTTTATCTGTCTGCTGACTTGCAGCATAATTAAAATTATAACTACAAATGTCAATTCAATTTTGCTACTCCTTTTCAAAATTTTTTTTTTCTCCTGCAGGTTCTTTGCCGCAACCTGGTTTCACAAGGTCCCTCTATTAATTTTTAATGGTTCTACATTCACACTGCAGACTCATGGAACCCAGCACATTTGCTCATCAGCTGTAGAATCTTCATGATAAACTGTGCAGTCAAATCTCTAGGTGGACCAGTCGAGGTTCCTTGGAGAAAGCTATTGCAAAATGTAGACACCACTGCACAAATTGCAGTTTCATTTCACATCCTAATTGGAAAGTGCATAGATACTCTTAGACTATGGTATTTTTTAAACCCTACTTGACAGTTGAAATATTGAGAAGAGTTGAGATATAGCTCACTTTCACTTAAGATAAAAGATTATGGTTTCAAATCTAGCTCCACACGGCACGAGCAACAAACAATCCTCTGGAGGAAGTCAGCGGTATAAGCAGTATCTGCAGAGGGAAATGGACTGTCGACATTTTGGGTCATCCCTTCATCTGACATTAAGTCTTCGCTTGAAAAGTCGACTAGTCCATTTCCCTCCACAGATGTTGTCAGACACAAAGTTACTCCAGCAGATTGTTTGTTGTGCAAGATTCCAGCATCTGAACTCTCATGTCCCTTTGAGGAAAATCTTTTTCACTCAGAGAGTTGTGAATCTGTGGAATTCTCTGCCAATTCTCTGCCTAGAGGCCAATTCACTGTAGGTTTTCAAGAGAGTTATTTAGCTCGAAGGTAGACACAAAATGCTGGAGTAACTCAGCGGGTCAGGCAGCATCTCTGGAGAGAAGGCAATGGGTGACGTTTTGGGCCAAGACCCTTCTTCAGCTCTGATTTAGCTCTTAGGGCTAAAGGAATCAAGGGATATGAGGAAAAAGCAGGAACTGGGTACTGATTTTAGATGATCAGCCATGATCATATTGAATGGCGGCGTAGGCTCGAAGGGCCGAATGGCCTACTCCTGCACCTATTTTTCTGTTTCCCTGTCTCCAAGCATCACAATCTCCGTTAAAGAAATGTTCCACCATAATGCAACATTTATGAGTGGGGCATTTTGCTTAGCTAAAATGTATCTGTCAGTGGCATCACTAAATCAGATGACGATGGTTCAGAAATCTTGCTCGTTATAATATGGCTACCTGATTTTCCATATTTCACAACTGAATGTTCTGCAAATTTACTTTATTGTCATGTTCTGAGTTTGCAAAGGGTCCATAAAAAAGTGCAGTGACAATTTTGCCTTCAAACCATCAAAGTTTATGTTTCCAATCTAAGGTTAGAGAAAACGTATTTTGGGATAACGTTACTGAAGGGCAAAATGAGAAATATGAGGGGCCAAAAATATTCCTGTGGGGAAGGGCCTGAAAAACACTGAGCAAAACATTAGACATTCTACCTGGTGGGGGGAGGGGTGAAGAGAGAGAAGCAGTAGAGACATAATTAGACTCCGTGACAACTTAGTGAACACCTAAGGTGAGGATAGTAGAGAAAGAAAAGGATTAGGACAACAACTTTCAGAAGAAAAAATGAATAAAGTGGCTGAGACAGATATGGTTCAAATCATGAAGCCAACTTTCCACCAAATATGTTTGTCTGTATCATCTGGATTGGGGGGAGGATTGATGAAGGGATTGCAGTATATAATCACCAACATAGCTTCTCTGAATAAAATCACATATAAAAAGCATGATTAGGAAAATTGAGGTGCAGGAAATTTAAGGGTCAACAGCTGCATGGATAAGGAACTGGTTTAAATTTAGGAAGAAGCGAGTTGTTTTAAATGGTTGTTTCTCAGCCATGAAGATGGTAGATGGTGGTGCTCTCATGATCAGTATGCGAGCATAGTTCTGCAAAGACTTAGGCACAGGAGAACGGAGCAACATTTCTAAATTTACAGATGACACAAAGCTTGGAAGTGCAGTAAAACAATGAGAAAGACTGTAATAAACAGCAGGAAGACCGAATGGGCAAATATTTAGTACAGAGAAGTGTAAAGTGATACACATTGGCAGAAAGGATAAAGATAAATAATATTGACTAAAACAGCGAAGTTCTAAAGGGTTGCAGAATCAGTGACCTGGCGTGCATGTCATAAATCCTTGTTCACGGGAGAATATTTTAAAAGAATATTGCATGTGGCATCCTGGTGTTCTGAAACAAATCCATCGAGTTCAAAGCACCGTTCTTGCACTGAACTGTCAAGAAAACTGGCTAGCCACAACGAGGGATTCTCGGCACCGCATGTTAGGAACTAAGTGAATGGAATGAAGAAAATAAGAGGTAGGAAAACAGATTTATTCGAATGCCTCCATGAATGAGCGATTTCAGCTGCAAGGTTAGACTGGAGAAGATGAGGTTGTTAATGCTGGAGCAATGTACAGTAAGGGATTTACCGGCAGTTTACAAGATCATGGTTGTCTTAGATCAGGCAAACGGAGAGAAGTGGCTCCCAGTAACAGACGAATCAAAGGACCAGCGTATACAAATATGAAATCTTGGGCAAAAGATGCAAGGGAGAATTAAGGAACAGCCTTTTTTACTAAGAGATAAAGGAAAGGTGGAAACAGAATCAGTGTAGTTGGATAAGAACTTGGAGCAAGGGTGGGGTAATGCGAATATGATTGCTGCTTTCTGACCCAGCACATATTTAATGGGCCAAATGACCTCCTTCTGTACCAAAATAATTTGATGATTTATCTAACTGGCACAGAATGGGAGAACTCCCAATCTTCTCCACAAATATTTCCTCTACCTCAAAACCCCTGGATGCTCTCAGTGTGACCTACAATTCCCTCTGAATAGGAATGAAAGAACTGGAAACTGCTGAGGCTGTGTAAGGCGCTGGTCAGCCACATTTGGAGCATTGCGAGCAATTTTGGGCCCCATACTGTGCTGGGTCTGTAGAGAGTCCAAAGGAGTTTTACAAGAATGATCCCAGGAATGAGTGGGTTAACATATGATGAGCTTTCGACGGCATTGTGCCTCTACTCGCTGGAGTTTAGAAGGATGAGGGGGAGCCTTATTGAAACATACCAAATAGTGTAAGGCCTGGATGGAGTGGATGTGGAGAGGATGTTTCCACTAGCGGAGGAGTCTAGTACCAAAGGTCAGAGCCTCTGAATTAAAGGATGTTCCTTTAGGAAGATGAGAAGGAATTTCTTCAGTCAGAGGGTGGTAAATCTGTGGAATTTATTGCCACAGAAGGCTGTGGAGGCCGTCAATTGATATTTTGAAGATAAAGATAGATTCTTGATTAGCACAGGTGTCATGGGTTATGGGGGGAAGGCAGGAGAATGGGGTTAGGAGAGATAGAACAGCCATGATTGCATGGCGGAGTGGACTTGATGAGCCGAATGGCCTAATTCTGCTCATATTACTTATGAAAGCCAGTAACCGTGAGGTAGAGTAGGAGGATTAGTGAGGGGCTGGCAGTAGCTCTTCAATCTGGGATTCAGTGTGCAGGCTGAGGAGAGGAGGCTACGCTAAACGCTGGACAGGGAGAGACGAATGAAGGAGATGTTAAGCAAGCTGATTCAGTGCGACGCTTGCAGTATGTGGGAGGTCAAGGACACTGCTTGTGCCTCTGGCTGCTACAAATGTGAGAAGTGCATCCAGGTCCAGCTCCTGAAGGAAGGACCGTATTGGGGAACTGGAGAAGCAAGTGGATGACCTCAGGTGCATCCGAGAAGCTGAGTCGTTCCTCGACGAGTCCTACAGTAAGATTGTTACACCTAAGGTACTGGAAGAGAGAAGGTGGGTGACGGTGAGAATGGGATGGAGACATGGAATGCAAAGGTCCCTGGGTGTTGTACTTCTTAAGAACAGGTTTACCCACTTAGAAGGGACAAAAGATGTTAACACACTGAGCGGCGCACTGGCTTGCAAAGCAAAAAGTGCTGTTGAGCCAAAACCAAAGAGGCCGACATCAGGCAATGCCGTGGTAGTTGGAGGCTCCATTGTGAGATGTACGGACAGAGGTTTCTGCGACAACGGATGGGATTCGAGGATGGTGTGGTGCCTCCCTGGTGCCAGGATCTAGGATGTCATGGACAGAGTGCAGAAAATCCTCAAGGGTGAAGGTGAACAGCCAGAAGTTGTAGTGCATGTTGGCACAAACAATGTCGGAAAGAAGGGGATGAATATTCTGATGCGTAACTTTAGAGAGCTCGGAAAAGTGCTGAAAAGCAGGACCTCAAGGATAGTTATCTCCAGTTTGCTTCCAGTTCCTCGTGCTGGACAGAGCAGGAACAGCGAGATACAGGACCTGAATGTGTGGCTGAGGAACTGGTGCAGGGGGCAGGGATTTAGATTCTTAGACCACTGGGATCTGTTTTGGCGTAAGGGGGAACTGTACAAAAGGGACAGATTGCACCTTAACAGGTGGGGGACCAGCATTCTGGCAGGCAGGTTTGTCACTGCGACACAGGTGGTTTTAAACTAAATAAGGGAGGGGTGTCAAATGGGATAGTCAAGGATAGAGTTAATGGGAAAGGGAGTAAAGGGATAGTTAATGACCCCAGAATTAATGGGAAAGAAAGCTCACAGATAGGAGAGTATGGCCAAGTGTAATAGGGATCGATGTGAAAGGTGAGATACATAAGGAATTAAAAGTATTGTATTTGAATGCGCGAAGTATAAGAAGTAAAGTAGATGAGCTTGAGGCTCAGTTAGAGGTTGGTAGATATGACATTGTGGGGATTACCGAGACGTGGCTGTAGGAGGATCGGGCCTGGGACTTAATACTCGGGGTTATACATCCTATAGAAAGGATAGGCAGGTGGGCAGGGGAGGGGGGAGTAGCTCTGCCGGTGGGGGATGGAATTCAGTCCCTTCCCAGGTGAGTCATTGTGGATTGAGTTGAGGAATTGCAAAGGCAAGAAGACATTAATTGGTGTTATCTACAGACCCCCAAATAGTAGCCCGGAAGTAGGGTGTAAGTTGCAGCAGGAGTTAAAACTGGCATGTAACAAAGGTAATGCCACTGTGGGGGATTTCAATATGCAGGTAGACTGGGAAAATCAGGTTGATTCAGGACTCCAAGAAAGAGAGTTTGTAGAATGCCTCCGAGATGGATTCTTAGAGCAGCTTATAATGGAGCCGACCAGAGAAAAGGCATGAACCAGATTTGATAAGACAACTTGGGGTAAAGGAACCGCTTGGAGGTAGTGATCATAATATGATTAGTTTTAATCTGCAATTTGAGACGGAGTAGGTTAAATCAGAAGTGTCAGTGATGCAGTTGAACAATGGGGACTATGAAGGCATGAGGGAGGAGCTGGCCAAGGTAGACTGGAAAAGGATCCTAGCAGGAATGACAGTGGAACAGCAATGGCAGGAATTTCTGGGCATAATCTGGAAGTCGCAGGATCATTTCACTCCAAAAAGGAAGAATGATTCTAAGGGGAGTAGGAGGCAACCGTGGCTGACAAGAAAAGTTAGGGATAGAATAAAACTAAAAGAAAAGATGTATAACACAGCAAAGAGCAGCTGGAAGCCAGAGGATTGGGAAACTTTCATAGGTCAACAGAAGGAAACAAAACGGGCAATCCGGGCTGAAAAGATGAAGTACAAGGGGAAGCTGGCCAGGAATATAAAGAAGGACAGTAAAAGCTTCTTTAGATATGTTAAGAGAAAAAGAATAGGAAAGTCTAATGTGGGTCCCCTGAAGGCAGACGCGGGTGCAATTATTATGGGGAACAAGGAAATAGCACAAGAGTTGAACAGGTACTTTGGATCTGTCTTCACTAAGGAGGACACAAACAATCTCCCCGAAGTACTGGAGGACAGAGGATCTAAGGGGGTAAAGGAACTGAAAACAAATTTCATTAGGCGTGAAATAGTATTGGATAGGCTAATGGGACTGAAGGATGATAAATCCCCTGGGCCTGATGGTCTGCATCCCAGGGTCCTCAGAGAGGTGGCTCTAAAAATAGTGGACGCATTGGTGATCATTTTCCAATGTTCAATAGATTCAGGATCAGTTCCTGTGGATTGGAGGTTAGCTAATGTTATCCCACTTTTCAAGAAAGGAGCGAGAGAGAAAACAGGGAATTACAGACCAGTTAGCCTGACTTCGGTGGTGGGAAAGATGCTGGAGTCAATTATTAAAGAGGTAATAATGGGGCATTTGGATAGCAGTAAAAGGATTAGTCCAAGTCAGCATGGATTTATGAATGGAAAATCATACTTGACTAATCTTCTGGAATTTTTTGAGGATGTGACAAGTAAAAAGGATGAAGGGGAGCCAGTGGATGTAGTGTATCTAGACTTTCAGAAAGCCTTAGTTAAGGTCCCGCATGGGAGACTGGTGACTAAAGTTAGAGCACATGCTATTGGGGATAGGGTGTTGACATGGACAGAAAATTGGTTGGCAGACAGGAAGCAAAGAGTAGGAATGAACAGGTCCTTTTCAGAATGGCAGGCAGTGGCGAGTGGAGTGCCGCAAGGCTCGGTGTTGGGGCCGCAACTGTTTACCATATATATTAATGATTAGGAAGAGGGAATTAGGAGCAACACTAGCAAGTTTGCGGATGACACAAAGCTGGGTGGAAGTGTGAACTGTGAAGAGGATGTTGGGAAGTTGCAGGATGGCTTGGACAGGTTGAGTGGGTGGACAGATGTATGGCAGATGTAGTATAATATAGATAAATGTGAGGTTATCCACTTTGGTGGCAAAAACAAGGGGGGAGATTATCTCAATGGGGTTAGGTTAGGTAAGGGGGAGGTACAGCGAGACCTGGGTGTCCTAGTATACCGGTCACTGAAAGTTGGCTTGCAGGTACAGCAGGCAGTGAAGAAAGCTAATGGAATGTTAGCCTTCATAACAAGAGGATTTCAGTATAGGAGTAGAGAGGCTCTGGTAAGACGACATCTGAAGTATTGTGTACAGTTTTGGTCTCCTAATTTGAGGAAGGACATCCTGGTGATTGAGGCAGTGCAGCGGAGGTTCACAAGATTGATCCCTGGGATGGCGGGACTGTCACATGAGGAAAGATTGAAAAGACTAGGCTTGTATTCACTGGAGTTTAGAAGGATGAGGAGGGATCTTATAAAAACAAATACAATTATAAAAGGACTGGACAGGCTAGATGCAGGAAAAATGTTCCCAATGTTGGGCAAGTCCAGAACCAGGGGCCACAGTCTTGGAATAAAGGGGAGGCCATTTAGGACTGAGGTGAGAAAAAAAGTTTTCACCCAGTTGTGAATTTGTGGAATTCCCTGCCACAGAGGGCAGTGGAGGCCAAATCACTGGATGGATTTAAGAGAGAGTTAGATATTAGCTCTTTGGGCTGGTGGAATCAAGGGATATGGGGAGAAGGCAAGCACGGGTTATTGATTGGGGACGATCAGCCATGATCACAATGAATGGCGGTGCTGGCTCGAAGGGCTGAATACCTTCCTCCTGCAGCTATTTTCTATGTTTCTATGATGCAGTATGGAGATGGGGATGGCAATAAAGTAACAAAAGAGTCAAAGGAATACAGCACAGAAACAGGTCCTTTGGATTTAATCTATGCCAACCATCAAACTCATTTATACTAATTGCAGCACTTGGTCCATTGACGTATATGCCTTGGCAATTCAAGTTCTAATCCAAATACTTCTTAAATTTTGTGAGAATATCTGCCTCCACTATTTTCTCAGGCAGTGCGTTCCAGGTTGCAACACCCTCGGAGTGAAAAGACTTTTCCTCATATCCTTTTTAACTGCTTGCACCTCATCATAAAGTTAGAAGCAAATTTAAATGTTTTAGCTGTTAATGTGAGAATCATGGAGGTCTCAGTGTAGGTTTAGACTTCCTGTTATATTTTATATACATTTATTTTTACTATATGTTTTCCGAGTTTGCAGCCAAAAACAAATGAAGCAGAAACCCAACAATTAGTGTCACCAGATTTTATTTCCCTCCAACAACAGTTTCCATTTGTTAACTTGGCAGCTTTCAAACAACAACTCTATTTATACAGCAATTTTAACACAGAAAACATTCCAAGACTCTTCACAGGCGTATTATCAAATAAAATATAACACCAAGCCACTTAAGGAGATTGTGAAATAAAAACAGAAAATGTTGAGGATACTTGTTGAGGATACTACTATCGGCGGCACAGTGGGCACAGCTGATAGAGCTGCTACCGCAAAGTGCCAGAGACCCAGGTACGATCTTGACCTGGGGTGCTGTCTGTGCAGAGTTTGCACATCCTCCCTGTGGCTGCATGGGTTTTTTCCAGTGCTCCGGTTTCCTCCCACACCCCACAGATGTGCGGGGTTGTGGGTTAATTGACCTCTGTAAATTAACCCTAGTGTCTGGGGAGTGGATGAGAAAGTGGGATAACATAAAGCTAGTGTGAACGGGTGATCGGCACGGACTCTGTGGGCCAAAGGACCTATTTCCATGTGGTACATCTAAAACCTATCAGATCAGTTTGCATCAGCAGAGAGAGTGATATAGTTAATGTTTCAAGTAAATAACCTTCCATTAGAAATAGGAAATGTTAGAATCAAACATGGAGACCATTCATATCAAATGGCACAAGTATCGGTGCTATTTAAAACATGTTAGATCTCAAACTTTTCTTAATCCTATTCGAATCACCATTGACCCAGAACATTATATCTATTCCTCTCCCCACAGGTGCTAACTTATCTGCTAAGTTTTTCATGCATTTTTAAAAAATTTCAGATTTCCAGCATCTGCAGTTTTAAACTTAAGGAGATTTGGGGATAGCTAGGTGAATGACAAAGTAGGTTTTAAAAGAGAGACAACAAAAATAAAGAGGGAATTAGAGTTTCGGACCTAGGCAGCTGAAGCCATTATCTGAGATGGAGATGTAAAATAGAAGATAACAGGAGACCTGAAAAAATAGTACAAAGGTAATTTCCAGGCCATTCCCACTGAAATTTGTTTCTCCCTGTGAAACATCCTGGTTTATTCCTAGAATAAGGCATAATCTTTTGTCGTAGTATGGAAACAGTCCCTTCAGCCCACCGAGTCCACTCAACCATTTGAACTAAACCCACAATATTTCCCCAACATTCTCATCAACTCCCCTAGATTCTACCATTCACCTACATATAGGGACAGTTCATAATGGTCAATTACCCTATCAACCCACACATGTTTGGGATGTGGGAGGAAACCAAAACTCTGAGAGGAAATCTGCAGGGTCACAGGGAGAATGTGCAAACTGTGCACTAAAAGCACAGGTCGGAATTGTTCTTGGGTTACTTTGCTCTGATAACTGTGCTACTGCACTGTCCACCTAGATACACTTTGGGTTATTGGGCTGCTTTTGGGCCATTCCCACAGCCAAACGTGGATTAATCTTTTTGTGAGAAAGAATCTTGTACAAGTTCCAACTATCAAACTTTGGTTAATTTTGCACCATGGATAATATTTTGCTCATTCTTACCTGACAATAGGCCGGTTTGATTTAGGGAAGATAATTTCTCGAACAGGTTTCAGATCCCACGTACTCCACAGCCTACACAATACAAAAAAAGTTTTCCTACTTATTATGCCAACTTCAATTTTTCAATAAAAACCGTGTCAGCAAAGACTTAAGTACTTCCAGAGAAACAAACAGAAGTGAAATATGAATGCAATGTTATATATGTACTACGTGGAGAAAGATTCCCAGCATAGCTTCTGTGAAACTGTATGTATCAAATCTTGCAATATGTTGTTTCATCAGAAATGTTGAATATTTTATTTTAACCAGATTACCATTGTGATTAAAATAAATTTTAAAAATTGAGCATCTTTAACAGAACAATAATGCTGCCAAGTGCCTTAATTCAAATATTCACCATAACCTTTCATGGAAATGTTTAACTTACACACTTGGGAGAAGAGGGGTGAAGTTTTGTTCATATTCCCATACCGTTAACAATGGACAATCAATCAAAATTGGAATAGCGTCCTTTCTCTGACATCACAGAACTGAAACATGAGCTATCCATTGACATTGGAAGGTCAAAAAACGTGTGCAGTAAATGAGATGGGTCCAACCACAAGGTTTTTTTATTTAAGTTATCCATCATATTCAGTGACTGTGTTACTGGACCAGCAATCCAGAGGACTAATCCCAGAGTTTGAGTTCAGTTGTCTGACACGTTTACCACAGCATACTATGCTATGTAGAATGCTACATTCTACATAGCATAGTATGCTGTGGCAAACGTGTCACCATCGGCCTTGATCTTGTCATTTCACAATCTTAGTGGCCCTATTGATATATAATCAATTGCAGGTGTAGAAAATGCTGATGATTTTATGAAGTATGTATAAAATGGGTACCACTGGAAAGTCCAAGAAAGCCCATCCTTTATATCAGATATGAGCATTTTTTTAAAATAACCATATACCAATTACAGCACGGAAACAGGCCATCTCGGCCCTTCAAGTCCGTGCCGAACAACTTTTTTCCCTTAGTCCCACCTGCCTGCACTCATACCATAACCCTCCATACCCTTCTCATCCATATGCCTATCCAATTTATTTTTAAATGATACCAACGAACCTGCCGCCACCACTTCCACTGGAAGCTCATTCCACACCGCTACCACTCTCTGAGTAAAGAAGTTCCCCCTCGTGTTACCCCTAAACCTCTGTCCCTTAATTCTAAAGTCATGTCCTCTTGTTTGAATCTTCCCTATTCTCAAAGGGAAAAGCTTGTCCACATCAACTCTGTCTATCTCTCTCATCATTTTGAAGACCTCTATCAAGTCCCCCCTTAACCTTCTGCGCTCCAGAGAATAAAGACCTAACTTTTCAAAAGTATAACTTATTCAACCTATCTCTGTAACTTAGCTGTTGAAACCCAGGCAACATTCTAGTAAATCGCCTCTGTACCCTCTCTATTTTGTTGACATCCGTCCTATAATTGGGCGACCAAAACTGTACACCATACTCCAGATTTGGTCTCACCAATGCCTTGTACAATTTTAACATTACATCCCAGCTTCTATACTCAATGCTCTGATTTATAAAGGCTAGCATACCAAAAGCTTTCTTTACCACCCTATCTATATGGGATTCCACCTTCAAGGAACTATGCACGGTTATTCCCAGATCCCTCTGTTCAACTGTATTCTTCAATTCCCTACCGTTTACAATGTACGTCCTATTTTGATTTGTCCTGCCAAGGTGTAGCACCTCACATTTATCAGCATTAAACTCCATCTGCCATCTTTCAGCCCATTTTTCCAACTGGCCTAAATCACTCTGTAGACTTTGGAAATCCTCTTCATTATCCACAACACCCCCTATCTTGGTATCATCTGCATACTTACTAATCCAATTTACCACCCCTTCATCCAGATCATTGATGTACATGACAAACAACAAAGGACCCAACACAGATCCCTGAGGCACCCCACTAGTCACCTGCCTCCAACCCGACAAACAGCCATCCACCATTACTCTCTGGCTTCTCCCATTCAGCCACTGTTGAATCCATCTTGCTATTCCTGCATTTATACCCAACAGTTGAACCTTCTTAACCAACCTTCCATTTGGAACCTTGTCAAAGGCCTTACTGAAGTCCATATAGACAACATCCACTGCTTTACCCTCGTCAATTTCCCTAGTAACCTCTTCAAAAAATTCAAGAAGATTAGTCAAACATGACCTTCCAGGCATAAATCCATGTTGACTGTTCCTAATTAGACCCTCTTTATCCAGATACTTATATATATTATCTCTAAGTATCTTTTCCATTAATTTGCCCACCACTGAAGTCAAACTAACCGGTCTATAATTGCTAGGTTTACTTTTAGAACCCTTTTTAAACAATGGAACAACATGCGCAGTACGCCAATCCTCGGGGACTATTCCCGTTTCTAATGACATTTGAAATATTTCTGTCATAGCCCCGGCTATTTCTACACTAACTTCCCTCAATGTCCTAGGGAATATCCTGTCAGGACCTGGAGACTTATCCACTTCTATATTTTTCAAAAGTGTCAGTACTTCTTTTACTTTGAAACTCATAGTATCCATAGCTACTCTACTAGTTTCCCTTACCTCACATAATTCAATATCCTTCTCCTTGGTGAATACCGAAGAAAAGAAATTGTTCAATATCTCCCCCATCTCTTTTGGCTCTGCAGATAGCTGTCCACTCGGTCTCTCCAATGGACCAATTTTATCCCTTGTTATCCTTTTGCTATTAATATAGCTGTAGAAACCCTTTGGATTTACTTTCACCTTACTTGCCAAAGCAACCTCATATCTTCTTTTAGCTTTTCTAATTTCTTTCTTAAGATTCTTTTTATATTCCTTATACTCCTCAAGCACCTCATTTACTTCATGCTGCCTATAATTATTGTAGATCTCCCTCTTTTTCCGAACAAGATGTCCAATTTCCCTTGAAAACCAGGGCTCTTTCCAATTTTTACTGGTTCCTTTCAACCGAACAGGAACATAAAGATTCTGTACTCTTAAAATTTCCCCTTTAAATGTCCTCCATTTCTCCTCTACATCTTTCCCATAAAACAAAATGTCCCAGTTCACTCCTTTTAAATCATCTCGCACCTCGTTAAAGTTAGCCTTTCTCCTATCAAAAATCTCAACCCTAGGCCCAGTTCTGTCCTTCTCCATAATTATATTGAAACTAATGGTATTGTGATCACTGGACCCGAAGTGCTCCCCAACGCATACCTCCGCCACCTGTCCCGTCTCATTTCCTAACAGGAGGTCCAGCACTGCCCCTCCTCTAGTAGGCACCTCTATGTATTGCTGCAAAAAACTATCCTGCACACATTTTACAAACTCCAAACCATCCAGCCCATTTACAGAATGTGTTTCCCAGTCTATGTGTGGAAAGTTGAAATCTCCCACAATCACTACCTTCTGCTTACTACTAATATCTGCTATCACTTTACATATTTGCTCTTCCAATTCTCGTTCCCCATTTGACGGTCTATAATATACCCCTATAAGTGTTGCTACACCTTTCCCACTTCTCAGTTCCACCCAACTAGCCTCCCTAGATGAGCCCTCCAATCTATCCTGCCAAAGCACTGCTGTAATATCTTCCCTGACTAGCAATGCAACACCTCCACCTCTTGCCCCTCCAATTCTATCACACCTGAAGCAACAAAATCCTGGAATATTTAGTTTCCAATCACAGCCCTCCTGCAACCATGTTTCACTGATCGCCACAACATCATACTTCCAGGTGTCTATCCAGACTCTAAGCTCATCCACCTTTCTTACAATGCTCCTAGCATTAAAATATGCACATTTAAGAAACCCCCCATCTCTTATTCTCTGTTTATTTCCTTTTTTTTCTTTCTCCTCTTGTGTCCGAGTGCTTCCCTTTTCTGCTTCCTGCCTCCCATTCTGTCTATTAGCTTTTGCTATTTGCATCCCTCGCCCCAACCATTCTAGTTTAAAGTTTCCCCAGTGGCCTTTGCAAATTTCCCCGCCAGGATATTGGTCCCCCTCGGGTTCAAGTGCAACCCATCCTTTTTGTACAGGTCCCACCTACCCCAAAATGGTTGCATGGTTAATGGTTGTTGTCCGTATGGTGAGGGTAGTCCCACAATGCTATCAAGGGAAGGAGTTCCAGAACTTCGATCCATGGTGATGACAGAACAATATATAGCAATAACCCACTCCGATTTGTTCTGTACCTGATCATACCTCTAGTTTCCTTCTCCCCTGACTCTTAGTCTGAAGATGAGTCTCAACCCGAAACGTCACCTATTCCTTTTCTCTAGAGATGCTGTCTGACCCACTGAGTTACTCCAGCATTTTATGTCTATCTTTGGTGTAAACTAGCATCTGCAGTTCCTTCCTACACAATATATTTCCAAATATTCGACATGGTACGCACTGTAGCTCTGTTACACTGGTGATGGAGGGATTGAATGCTTAGGGCAGCAGATGGGATGCTGATCAATCAGATTACTTTATTCTGGATGGTTTGAGTTTCACGAGTATTGATGGAGCTGAAAAATGCAAAGTCCTATTTAATCCAAAGAAGTGTAAGGTAATTCATTTAGGGAAGTGCAACATGTGATGGAAATATATAATAAATGGGTGGATAGTGAGTGGTGTGGAAGACCAAAGCGCCTTGGATTTCAAGTCCACAGATCTTTATAACGGTAAATAATGAAGGGATTTATTTCCTTTATTAGCTGTAGCACAGATTACAAGAGCAGGGAGATGCAGCTAGAACACAAGTTAGGCTACAAATTGAATACCACATACAATTATGGTCACCGCATTACAGGAGAGATGAGATTGTGCAGAGGAGATTTGCTAAGATGTTGCAGTAATGGAAAATTATGTCTGAAAGGAAAGATTGTATAAGCTATAGTTGATTTCTTTGGAACAGAGGAGACTGCTTAAGAGGAACATGCTTATGACGGACCAAAACATTCAAATAGAAAGGTCCCGTTGTTCTTACAAAAGGTCAAAAATTAGGTGGCATAGATCTAAAGCAACTGGTTAGAGAATTAGAGGGAAGATCTGCAGAGACCTTAAATGGGAGGCCACCATCGACTCCACAGTCAAAAAGGCCCAACAGAGGATGTACTTCCTGCGGCAGCTGAGAAAACACAATCTGCCACAGGCAATGATGGTCCAGTTTTATACTGCCATCGTAGAGTCTGTCCTCACCTTCTCCATCATGGTCTGGTTTGGCTCAGCCACCAAGCACGACATCCGGAGGCTGCAGTGCATCGTTCGATCAGCAGAGAAGGTTGTTGGCTGCAACCTTACCCCCATCATTGAACTGTACACTGCAAGGGCCAGGAAGCGAGCGGGTAAGATCATCTCTGACCCCTCTCACCCTGGCCACAAACTCTTTGAAGCACTTTCCTCTGGAAGGTGACTCCGGACTGTCAAAGCCACCACAACCAGACATAAAAACAGCTTTTTTTTCCACGAGCAGTAGCTCTACTCAACAACCAAAAGACTGTAGTCTCCTTTTGCTCTGGTATTGTATTTCATTCTTCACATGTTTAAATTATAATGTTTTATTCTTAATTGTTTACTGTATATTGTGTTGTTACTTGCGAGCAAAGCACGAAGGCAAATTCCTTGTATGTATACATACTTGGCTAATAAAATTAATTCAATTCAATTTCTTTCTTTTGAGTATTCGCCGTCAATACCCCGTCATAGGATAATCCCCTAATCTGAGGTATTAGGGTCACTGATTTGAAAATATATCCTTATTTAGGTGAGGAAACAAAAACTGCACAGAGTACTTCAAAAGGGATCACAGAAAATTCCTGTATAATATCAGCAAAACGTAACTATATTATATTTCAACTGTCTATTTCAGACATTCTTCTTCATGTGAGTGAACAGCATTTTCCGTCTTTAATAGAACCAAGATTTAGTTTGTGCCCAATTTCCTTGTGGAGATGATGAGAATATACATTATAGCCCAGTTACAATGGTATGACACTAACCTTACAATGCCATTTTCTAGCCCTCCAGCAATCACGTTGACAGATACACCTTCAGGTTGATTGGAAAAAGCTACAGAGCAAATTATTTCTCGACAGTGCACGTGGCCACTGAGATCTCCATTCACAGTCCACAGTCTCAGGTCACTACCACCACCAACTAAGGAAAAAAAAATTACAAAACTAAAGTCATCCTTCAGGATAATGAATGTTGCAATGAATAAACTGCTGTCTTCAATCCAATACAATAAAGATGATTGCAGCTCATGAAAGAAAACAGATGTCAAAGAATTCTGTTGTATATATTGTCATAAATCCCTAAAAACCTGATTTTATCACACAAAGGTTACCAAATGCTCCATCAGAATGCAAGAAGAGACCCGAGCATATGCTGCAATATATTGAACAGTCTAACTCGCGTAAGATTCTGAAGAAGGGTCTCGACCCGAAACGTCACCCATTCCTTCTATCCACAGATACTTCCTGTCCCGCTGAGTTACTGCAGCATTTTATGTCTATCTTCGGTGTAAACCAGCATCTGCAGTTCCCTCTTTCACATAAGATGCCACTGGCTTAAAATTCCTTTGCTTATCTGTGGCCTGTGAATGGTGCAGCCCTTTTGTACAGATGGTCTTCATGAGGGTTGTTCAATGGAACTCAAAGGGGACCAGTTCTGGGCCTTGGATACTGGCAGATGGAACTACCCACAGGAAGCTACCTACATCTATTCCAGAACCCCACCTTACTGTGGGCTACACCACTCAATGTGAACTCTGACTTCAATCACTGCACCTTCCCTCTCTTGATCATTCACTGCAACTCCATCCATTCCCCAAGTTCATTACCATTTCCTTAACATTAGTGAAAACATTTTCATTACCCCACTAGTACCCAACTTTGAAACTGGTGGAGGAAAGGTCTTTGTGAATGTTTAGTCATGCAAGAGCTAATCCATTGCACAAGGAGTATTGCCAGTTCATGCACAAAATGGCTTTGTCCCAACTGACCATTTGTTAGTTTAATGCACCTATTAGAGCTAGAGCTACATAGGGCTCTTAAAAAGAGAGAGCTAGATAGGGCTCTTAAAAATAGCGGACTCAGGGGATATAGGGAGAAGGCAGGAACGGGGTACTGATTGGGGATGATCAGCAATGATCACATTGAATGGCGGTGCTGGCTCGAAGGGCTGAATGGCCTACTCCTGCACCTATTGTCTATTGTGGCAAGGAAAAATGTCTAAACTGATGTTTGAACTGTGAATTAAGTTGCCACGTATTTTCCCAGTTTTATTGTACATTTTAATTCAATCTTTTTTTTTTAAGGACAATTTATTGATTTCTATTTCTCACCTTCTTTTCACAGCAGGATTTAGATGAATTATCTGAACTATTCTAATGGGACATACTTCCACCAACATCATGATTTTACTAATTCAGCCAAAGGATATTCTTGTTATATCAGCTTTGCAAATCACTAGGGTAATCAGATGGACGGTCACATTTGAATGAGGTCTACGACCTCCTGGTAATAGGTTAGCGGAAACAACAGTAACCTGGAAGGCGGCCAGATAACAGTACTATCTAAAACAGCAAATAGCCAAAGATCCATACACTTACCAGAATCGCAAACTGTTGCAGTGTCACCAGTTGTTTCACTAGTAGAAACCGCTGTCACTGGACTTTTATGGCCTGTTAAACTTTGAACATAGCACAACCTGCAGGACAAAGGGAGATGAGAGCAATCAGGACCTATAAATAACGATCATAGAATTTTAAATTTTACATTTCAAGAACAGTAATCACACAATGCAAAATGTAACCGGTTCCTAGATATCAGGCAACCGAGCCATCCTATCACCAACTAGACGGCAATCCTGACCTACCATCTACCACATTGGAGACCCTGGGACAATCTTTAATTGTACGTTACTGGACTTTATTATGCACTAAATTTTATCCCCTTTATCTTGCATCTGTACACTATGGATGGCTTGATTTTAATCCTGTATAGTCTTCCCGCTGACTGGATAGCACGCAACAAAAAAGATTTACACTGTACCTCAGTACACATGACAATAAACTAAACTAAAAGGGTTACACAAAAAGCTGGAGAAACTCAGCGGGTGCAGCAGCATCTAAGGAGCGAAGGAGATAGGCGACGTTTCGGGTCGAGACCCATCTTCAGAACTAAACTAAAAGGATACTTGCACATTGAAAGAACAAAGGAGTTCACTATATAAAGAAAACAGCACCTGGTCACATTATATCAAAGCAACTTTAATGTATTTTTGGGCTAGAGGGCCAGGGAAAAAGACGGACATGCAAGTGAAGACAACAGTGGGCTACAGGGGGAAGTAGTAAAAATTAAGCATCATGTCGTCTATTCCATCATTCGATTGGCTCTCCTGCACCTCCTGTTCTTTCCTTCCCTCCTATTCCTTCCTTCCACCACAGCTGTTCCCCTCTTCTTTCTTTTCTTTGTACTTTGTGGATGTAAGGCACCTGCCTTTCAAGGCAACTTTGAGCCAGTGAAAATATATGAGGCATTATCTGTATATGCATTCTTGTACAATTTCTTCAGAATTTGTTATGCTAAAATTAATTTATGACCACATAAACTGATTCTTAGACAGCCTTGTATAAAAAAATATTTATTCATTGAACCTGTTCAAATCC
This sequence comes from Raja brachyura, assembly GCA_963514005.1. The sequence continues at coordinate 97,366,470 of OY740785.1, read as the reverse complement.
CATATAATGCAGGTTCCATCCCTGCTGACACTGATGAGAATGCTGTACGGTTTGCAGACACATAAGCTGGTTACTTCTGCAGTATGGCCATACAGGTAGACTTTAGATTCCACTTCAATTTCAGAAGACTGAAAAAAATGAAATAAAAATATCAGTATCTTATCTACATTTCTAATATGTACTGCACATTCCTCCATCTCTGCTAATCACTGAATTGCAGACACTACACATTTTCAGTGGAGGACTTGCTTTGGACAGACTTGGATGACCTTAGATATGCCAACATAGTTTTACAGCCTCTGGTATAATTTAATAAGTATAATCATTGTTGTAATGAAAGAAACATGACTTATAATTTATACGTACCAATGTGGTAACCATTACTTTAGTGATATTAACTGTTGAATAAATATTATAGTCACCTGAGAAGGAGACTTGGTTTAATATTGCATCAAAGATAACACCTTTGACCTGCAGTCTTTCAGTATTATGGTGTCAGCATGTGTTTTAATGTACAAATCTCAGGAATGGAACTTAAACTCACCACATTCTAATTGACACGAGTCATCAGTAAACAAAATCACAAAAGAAACACTAAACAAATTTGATTCCGTTTTTCAATGTATTAGTGTCATGGAAACAGCCTCTTCAGCCCACCATATCCAGACTGACAATTAATCAGTTACCTGAAGTAGAATAATGATAATCCTCTCCACTATTTTAATTCAATTTATAAGCGCTGTAACATGATAAAGCTTACATCTGGAAAACAGTTGGAGGCCAATGAACACAAAGTGAATCTTTTACACATACCGTGCTGCTGGTGAACCTGCTCGAGTACGCAGTTACCACTCCACACTTACTGCCAGTAAAAAGCTGGCAACTGTCAGGCACCCATGCACAACTTGTAACCTGCAAAAGAGCCAATGACAGTTTATAACCAGATTCAAAATTAGAATGCAATGTTAAAATCAGCAGCCAAGACATGGCTCTTAAAATATATTATGAACTTTCAGAAAATGTTAATTTCTTTGACATATAAAAATGTTTTTTCTATATTTCATCAAACTTCCCAACAGAATTACAATTGATCATTTGAGGATTTATGCAAGACTTCATAAGCATCAGCATGTCACAGACGATAATTTTATTTAAAAATATATTTAGACTGGAAGACAGTGGTGTAACTCAGCAGGTCAAATAGCATCTCAAGAGAACATGGATCGGTGACTTTACACGTTGGGATCAGTCTGAAAAAGTGTACCGTCCAAAAATGTATCCAATCAATGTTTTCCTATGATGCTGCCTGGCCCACTGAGTTACACCACAACTTCTCCTCTCATATATTTGGTTTGTAAACAGTTCAGAGACTGCTTGCTAGACTGATTTCTCAGACGAATACGTCATCTTATGGGTTAAAATTGAGCAGACGAAGTCCATAATATTTTGAAATTTGATGTACACAAAGTGATCTTACTAAAATACATTAATTTTTGAGGAACATGCAAAAAAACTCAGTAAGGATGTTTCATCTTGGAGGAAAATTTAGAACTTGGGCGGTCTTTATAGATAGCGATGAGGAGGCAACTTTCTCTTGGAAAGTTTCCATCTTTAGAAATCTCTATTCCAGAGAGCTATGGAGGTTGCCCATAGTCATATTTTTGGTCTAACATTGTCAACATTGGTGGGGACAAGGCTGGAAAGTGGAGCTGAAGTCTAGATCCGGTCAGCCATCATCTTACTATAAATGATGCAACAGACTTGAAATGCTATTTGGCCTAATCCTGCTCCAAATTCTTATGCTCATATAAACTTTGAGAAAATCTCCTGCAAACTCTCTCCAAGGCCTTGAGATTCTTACTAAACTGAGGTGCAGAGAAGGGACCACATGATTGTAGCTGTGATCTAAACAATGGCATTAATATTTAACATAACCTACTTAATTAACCATGTGCTAATGTTCTTAAGGAGCAGCATATAGAGGAATGAAGGACTGAACTAAGATTTAAGATAATTGTGTGGGAAAAGAAAAGAAGCCATTGGTATAGTTGTTAATCTTTGACCAAAGTTGTTAAACATTAATGCAAAGGTAAAAATAAGGAAAAAGAGTCTGGAAAATTGAGTGTCTGGAAATCGAAATTAAACCTGTGGACTGTAAGAAACCATGAGATCTCTACTGCAGACCTGATTTCATACCTGGTGCAAAGGAGAGCACTGAATGAAGTTGATTGGTGGTTCACTTTGTTTGCTCTTCAGTCTTAGTATGTTATCAGCATAACCCCAACTCAAAATGGCCGACCACTGGATATCTGTATTGTGCATACTTCGAACACCTATTATTCAGATGGAAATAAATAAGGAAGCAACAATCAGGACACATGAAGATCTTTTTTCTCGAATTCTAGTACACCGAGTGGTGATGTGATAAGTCTCTTTGGTAGGGTAGAGAACTTGCTTCCACTTGACGAAGTACGTATCATGAATATGAGATAATAAATTAAAAAATCCACTGTATACTGATAAAAAGACATTATTCAGAGTAGTGAGAATCTTCTAAACTTATCACAAAACTCAGAACTGGGTCTCTGCTTGTCCCTATGCAAATGGATCGTGAACTTTCACACAGGTATACCATAATCAGTATGAATTGTCAGCAACAATCCTTCCCTGCTCGATAACCATCAACACAGAAGCACCTCAAGGCCATGTGCTCTGTCCACTGCTCTACTCAGTAGATCAGTCCAGGGCACTGCACACAGTGCTCAGCACACTGATGTAAATCACAAAGAAATATAATCAACTTCCTTAGAAGATTAAGGAGATTCAGTACGTCACTGAATACTCTGTTGAACTACTACAGGTGCATGATTGAGAGCAAACTGATGGTTGCACCACAGCCTGGTTCAGTAACTCAAACTCCCGGGGACGAAGGAGGCTGCAGATGGCGCAGACATTGTCCAGTCCCTTATTAATATTTATCTCCCCATCATCAAAGGGATTTATAGAAGGCACTGCTTCAAAGAGCTAGTTAATATCATCAGTCATACTCTCATCTCACTACTACCATCAGGAAGATGGTATAGGAGCCTAAAACCGTGATCTTTAGTTTCAAAAACAGCATCTTCCTACCAACCATCATCATCTTGAATACTACACAACACTAACCACAACTATCTCAGCAATATAATCTGTTATAGACTTTGTTTTGGTTGCACTATTACTTGCAGCAGAGTATAACAAATGGGGGGCGGGGGGCGGGGGGGGGGGGGCAGGGTGCGGGTGGGGTGGTGTCCGTTGTTGCCAATTGTCTGCTGTAACCGAGTAAGGTATTATCATTGTATAAGTAGCAGATACAAACAACTATAGTTGCTGGTTAATACACAAAATAAATCAAACTGTTGGAGTAACTCAGCAGGTTAGGCAGCATTTCTGGAGAACATGGATAGATGATGTTTCGGTTTTCGACCCTTCTTCAGACTTGGTCTGGAAATGGGCCTGGAATGCAGGTGAATTGATGGCTCTGGCCTGCTGGTGGAGAGGGAAGAGGAGAGTGTCAGCAGCTGTGGTAGCTGTGTGGACCGCTAGTGGTAGCTGTAGGCTCAGCCGGGGAGGTGGCACGAGCCAGGAGAGACGTGGGGGCAGTCTGCTATAACCAAAATTCATTACAGAGATCTGCTAAATGAGGGGTACTGTATTATATGGTACCCAGCATTATTGATTATTGTCTATTTATTTGTGTATTATTGAGTTAATAGGCCTGTAAAAAACGTAGCAAAAAATAATTTAATTGCTCATTGCCAGTATAGATAACAATTAAACATTTTTAACTCTTGAATATGCAACTCAAGATCACAGGGGGCAGAAGGAACAGTGGAATGATTGCTAACTTGACCGACAGAGACTATGAACAAATGCTCCAGAGACAAGAGTACAAATCTCTTGGAAATTAAACTATTCATTTCCCATGGAAATTAGAGTACATAATTTAATCTTAGTGAACATTTAATTAACACGTTGCCCTATAATTACATCTGATCCTACGTATCAAAAATATAACAGGGCAATATTGTTTTTGCCAAGTCAACTTTGCAAAGGTCCCCTTCATAATAATTTTAAAAAATCACGACTGGCATCTGATTTAGGGTATCTTCCCTGCCAACCAGTCAAGCTCAATTCAAAGAATCATATTGTTCAACTAATGGATAACATTCTTTATTTTAATGTCACAACACACAAGAGACTGCAGATGTTGGTTTACATCGAAGATAGATAAAATGCTGGAGTAACTCAGCGGGACAGACAGCATTGCTAGATAGCAGAAATGGGTGACATTTCGGGTTGAGACCCTTCTTCCGACAACCACCCTGGTCATTCCTGTCCGCAAAAGCTGAACAAATCCAATGTGGCTAACTATCCCACCAAGAACTCTCTCAAACACCATCTAAATAATGGAAGAAAGGAAAAAGGAGGAGGGGGAGCCCGAGGGCTGGGGGAGAAGTGGGAAGGGGAGGAAACAGCCTGGGTTAACAGAATTGAGAATATTCAATGTTCAAGCCCAGAGGATGCAGACTCCCCAAGCGGAATATGAGGTGCTGTTCCTCCAATTTGCGGTGTTGCTCTCTCTCTCTGGCCGTGGAGGAGACCCAGGACAGAGAGGTCGGATAGAATGTTTGAATGGGCTAAAAAGGTGAATAAATCCCTGTGGTTCAATGAGATGTATTCCAGGCTGGGAGACGAGGAAGATTGCCGCGGCCCTGGCAGTGATATTTAAATGGCCACAGATGATGTGCCAGATGACTGGAGACAGCAGATGTGGTATTCTTATTTTAAAAGTGTAGCAGTATTAAGACAGGACAGCAAGTCTAATGTCAGTGGTAGGAAAGATGCTGAAGTATTATTTCCAGTTATGATCACCATACATTTAGTGTGGCATGGTGGCCTAGTCGGCACAGCTGCTGTCTCAGTGCTAGGGACCCAGGTTTGATCCTGACCTTGGGTACTGTCTGTGTGGAGTTTGCATGTTCTCCCTGCAACCGCACGAGTTTCCTCCGGATGCTCTGGTTTCCTCCCGCATCACAAAGATGTGCAGGAATCTTAGGTTAATTGGCTTCTGTAGATTGCCCTTGGTGTGTAAGGAATGGATGCAAAAAAGTGAGATATCATGGAACTAGTTTGAACAGGTGATTAATGGTCAGCACGGCTTTGGTGGGTCGAAGGGCGTGTTTCACCAGAGGGATTCCAAATGCCAACTCTACACTTTGACTGTATTACCGGCATCAATCCACTACCATCACCATCCTGACAACAGCTAACCAGAAATTTATTTGGACAAGCCACTGAAGTGCAGTGGTTGTAGAGCATATTGAAGACTTGTTCTCCAGTTTTACTATCAGCAAGACACAAGCCTCAAGCATGAAATAATACTTTCCACTTACAAATGAACAAATGCAGATACTCAAAATCTGAAAAAAAAAGGGAAAGAGCTTGAAGTACTGAACACATCAGACTGCATCTGTGGAGAGAAACACGGGTTCAGATAATCTGAAACATTAATTGCGCTTTTGTCTGCTTGCACCCCTGAGCATTCCACTTACCCTCTATTTGTCTGAATATGCGTAGTCACAAAAACTTTCAAAAACCTCAATTGTATTCAGGACAGAGCAATCTGCTTGCCTGGCATTATCTCTGTTTCTATGCACTGTAGCTGTCATGTATATCATTCACAAAATGCAAGGCAGTTACTTCATCACATTTATCTTTTCGATATCCTTTATAGAGTCATAGAGTGTGGAAACAGGCCCTTCGGCACAACTTGTCCACACCGGCCAACATGTCCCAGCTACACTAGTCCCACCTGCCTGTGCCGTTAGGGGTTACATCCCAGATTTTCTTATCTAAAAATACTGATAATCCATTATCTAATACGAACAGTAGCATTGTAGCAGTTCATCACCACTTTCATGGGGAACTGGGAAATAGATGACATGCCATAAAGGTATAACATTTAAAACTGGAGGCATATTGGAGGGAAACCTAGAAAACCTCACAAGGATGAAAGAAATAGGAGAATTTGCTGGTGGGGCAAGATGAAGAGAAGGCAACTCACATGGAGCGTAAGTATCAACAGGGACTGCCTGGGCCTATGGCTTCCTACTGTGCTCTAAGTTGCAAGTCATGCAGACCGTTTGTATGAAGAAGGTACCTTGCTCTTTGCTGTAAGTCATCATGAGACAAAACTTGCTTGACAGACCACAGATGGCTCTGGTGGGCAATGCGAGTAGTGATCCAAATTGTTCTCCGTGGTATTGACTGAAGCAAATTACAGGATCTGGTGCACTAGGAGAACCCACATACTCGCCCCATTTCAGTCCTTTAATCCACGACAGAGGACTCTAGTTATATGATATTAAAGAAAAACAATCAATCACTGCAACTCTCCCAAAACAATTTTTGTCCAAGAATTATTATTATATAGGGCTAGAAGGTGGTTAGTTGACATTAGTAAGCATCAAGCTTAGAAACTGAGTTAATTGATGATTAAATGGACAATTAACATTTCCCGAATTTTGGAAGAAAGAAAATCTCAGTTGAAAAAGTACAAGAACTCTGATAACGCGATTATTCATGATCCCAGATTCAACACCATCATGAATAAATTTAAATACCTAATTTAAAAGAAAACAATCTAATGAAAAAAACTGAAATAGCAACAAATGAATAACCTCTGTCAAGAAACAATGTTAAAAATTAAAGCACTAATATGTATGTCCATGCTTCTATTTTACAAAATGGCTATAATTATGATGAAAAATAACCCACATTATTTAGAAATACACCAAGATCATTCATTATGGAGACTATTCATCATCTATGAACAAGGAGAGCGAAGTGGCCATCAAGTCTCCTCCATAAGAAACTAAAGTAGTTTGGAGAATTAACTTAGAAATGTGTAAACGCAAGAATCATTTATAACCACATAACAGCCTGCAATAAATACCGGGTAGATGACTTCTTTGGTGTGCTCTCTGCTCTCTCTGAAGGCAAACTGCACAAGTAGACCCATGGCTGCAGGCAATTCCCCCTCCATTGACAGCCTAGGCCCGTGCTTGCTTGGATGAGTAGCTGTGAAGAGCTGCCGAGGTGTCTGGCCATAGGTCTTGATCATAGTTTCCAGGGCTCGCCTTTGCACTGGGTCTTCAACAGCAGACACATCCATGCCAAAATAAGTCTATCAGCAAAATATGGAGTAAGTTTAATGCAAAACTGATTGAAAATATTTATTCTTTTCTGTAAGACTCACAAGGGTATCAGCCATAGGGTATCTATGCCAGTTCTCAGAACAACCCAGTCTCCTACTTATTTCCCTGTAATCTATTCTAACACTTTTCATTAACACCCCTCTGATCCCTCCATCAACCACTTACACTGAGGGGTGAATTAGAGTAGCCAATAATTTTAACACCAGTGTGCCTTTGGGATATGGGAAGAAATCAGAAGATCGGGGAAATCAGAAGATGGAGCAAGAACATGCAAACTCCACACAATTAAAGCACTTGAGGTCAGGATTGAATCTAGGTCACTGGAGTTGTGACACAAATGCACTCCCCACAAATGCACTACCACTGTGCCACCCTCTAGTTGTATTGAAATATTTTCACCAGTCCTTTGGTTGATTGCAATGTATCAGAATTGAAAAGAAAATGCCACTGTAAATGCAACTTTTGCTTGACGTGGGAGACTTTTGGCTATATGATGCTTCAGGATGGCTCACCAATGAGAAAAGATCAGCTTCTTTGCTGAGCAGTTGTAGAACCTTCAGGACAAGCAGAAGTCTTCATTCATCAATGGAAATTGATAGACTTGGTTCCCAGATAAATATGGCAAAATCTGATCTTTTCCAAAGAGCCCAACACAGAAAATCAATATAAAGCTGCTTTTAGACTTTTAGACTTTAAAGGAGATTTTTGAAACAAGCCTTTGTTTTTTTTGCCTTGAGTGAAAAGATTAGGGGGGTAAAGACAGGTAAAAACCCATCAGAAATCTAAAAAAAATCAAACTAGGTTTTCTTCCATCCCCATACATGGAGCTGCCCTTTAAAAGTTGGATTGTATTAATCTTCCTCAGTAACAACCACATTTATAAAGGGCTAAAATGAATAGTTTATAAAAAATAAACAATATGCAAATTCACCTCTTTATGAGCAATTGCCTCCAATGATTCTTGTAACTTTATAGTACAGAAAATAATTCTAAATAGTGATTTTTGAGATGTAGCTCTTCTTTCTTTGCAACTGCTGCCTAACCTACATGGTATCTTCATCAATTGTTTTTATCAGATTTTAAGTATTTGCTATATTTTTATTTATCATTCTTTATATTATTTCCATTATGATCTGAAATGGATTAACATTAGTGAAGGGTAATTTTAATTTGGTGTATTTTAAAACAGGGTAGGGTCTGTTTAAATTTATTGAAGGTGTGGAATCTGTGAGATAATGGTCTGGTGTAAATCCGTGAGACATCTGGGAAGTCTGTGTAATACTGGCCATCAGGTTACAATACAGACTGACAAGAAGTTGATGTGGGTTGAAATCCCCCTCCTCGAGTTCCTCTATCATGGAGGAGGAGGAGGAAAAACAGTAGGAATGGCATGATTAAAAGCAGAGTAGCACGTTATTTACCCAGTAAATATGGGGCGGGAGCAATTCCCTCCCTTCCACCTCCCCTTTCCCACTCGCAGACTCAAATTAATTTCCATTTTACATGTTAAAAAAAAAATCTGATAATCATTTGCCTTTTATGCAATGTCCTACACAAAGCACAGCTCAGAATTAGTTTCTGCATTTCAAAATTGCTTGGAGCCTTATAGATGATTGTTCATAGGGAGGTTAGTCCACTTTGCATTTGAAAGCTGAATATGAGAACTGAGTGAGATGGAGACTTACCGCAGGATGAAAAACATTGATAGCATAAACTGCAGCTCTCCCCTTTTGCTTGTTTCCAAACACCAAGTCAATCCAATTGGAAATAGTTTGTGAAACATGATCTGACTCCAAGGCTTGGCGATGAATCAGGATGAAGAGCCTGGGGTCATTACGAGCCCAAGGTGGAAGATTTACATGATTCACTCTGTCTCCATTCTGCCGCATTCCAAAGTCAAAACCTACAAATAGAAACGCTTCAACTTTAGAATGGTATTGAGAATTAGTACCATGACTTGATCATTTTTACAACACAATCATGCCGATAATTAACTTTTGACACATAACAACGTGCAGATATTATGCTTTTAATATAGGGGGATATTTCAAAGCAATTCTTTGGGATATGTTCAAAGTTTGACATGGAGCACAAATAAATATTAGAATAGATAAACATAAGCATGGTTGAAGAATCTAGTATAAGGACCAGTTTGGAAGAAGAGGCAGTAGATAGGTTGTGATGGAATTTTAGTATGCACTAGACCAAGGGGGACTCGTTGGGTCCCGTCCCCTCAACACGCGGTTGCGGGCCTGCGACATCACGCACACACTAACCACCCACACACACACAGGGGGGAGAGGGGGAGAAGGGGAGAGTAGAGGGGAGAGAGGAGTGGGGAGAGAGGAGGTGCGGAGGAGGGTAGTGGGGAGAGAGGGACAGAGGGAGGGACACAGGGACACAGATAGGGACACAGAGGCAGAGAGAGGGACACTGAGGCAGAGAGAGGGACATAGTGGCAGAGAGGGGGACAGAGAGGAAGTGAGGGGGACACAGAGGCACAGATAGGGAGGGCGGAGAGAGCGGGGGCAAGAGGGTGTGTGAGGGCGGCAGTGAGGGGGGGGGAGAGTTTGAGGGGTGGGGGACACGTCGTCAGAGGTGAGGGCTGGTTCTTGAACGCAATAATCACTCGCTCCTGGCAGCGCGAGCAAGAAGACAGCGTATTTTTTTTCAAAGGTCTTGCGAATGGCGCGGCCGGGCGAGTTCTTCAAAAGCAAGCCAGTGACCTCCGGTGACCTTGGGATCTGCAGAACTTGCTCATTCTTTCTGCAATTATGACCGCCGCCGCCATGTTGTTGAACTTCGAGAAGCCCAGTGCAGTGGGCTGGACGACTTGATCACG